>QDEB01111650.1:7299-26578 GCA_004193795.1 Asbolus verrucosus | reverse complement strand
TGAGTTCTGTTATTCAAATTATTTATCAACGAATAGACATCTAAGCAGGAAATGAGAAATTAAAGTCAGATAAGTACTGTTTTTTTTTAGATAAATTAGTTTGGTTCAAATTAGTTACGTTTAAAATAATCTTAGGAATCTAACTAATTAGTTTTTCTTGAACTTATTGTTAGTTAGAAAATATTCTAATAACTACAATTCCGGAGATTAGATAATAAAGATATTCATCTGCTGACTACTATTTTCCTTTATGTGATAGTTGGAACTATTTCTTAATTTCACAAGCAACCGTTAGTGGGAAATAAGATTTACTTAAAACGAATAGAATTGAATGGGTTAATCATGAAGTAACAGGTTCTGCCGTGGATAACTTTTTTATTAAAAACGAACACTTCGTCTCATAAAACCAAATCATAACCGTGGTAAATGTGTATGAATAATCCCACAAACCTTGGCAATTCAATGTAATCGGAAAAATTCATAAATCCATTTTTGAGTCATCTTTCTAGTCGAAATTTTTTCTTGGCTGTCATTGCATGTACCATTAGCAGCACTCGACTGCGGTTAAGAAACGGTTTTTGTCAGCCGCTTTTTTCCTCGCAACGGATAAATAACAAGAAGACAAATTAATTCGCAAAACGAAACCAACACTCGGTGGAAGCGTGCAGATGTTCGCACTCGACAGTTGCAGGTTTAAAGCCGAAACTTTCCCTTTCTTCCACTAAGTGGCCTAAATTCGACAGTCCCAAGGGTCATTGCTTGATTGCCCATTTAGCCGCGTAAAACCGGCCACAAATCAGAACAATTTGTGTCGGCAGCGCGCTTAAATGACTCTCGAAGGAGGTTGTTTCACATGTTGTATAATATGCAAATGCTCGAAATCGCCAAACCCACCCCATTGTGTCCCTAATTGGCGCAGTAATTGCATTAACGTCTTCCAGTTCTTGAACAAAGCCGCTTAATGAATTCTCAGGAGTTCGTTATTATCTCGAAGCAAGGAAAACCGTTGCAACAGCGATATGACGTGTCAAACACTAGCCCGCTTATGAATGGATAAAAGAACGGCTGAAGGACAACCTCTCCTTATATGAGAGGTCTCCATGTGCGAAACGGTTCCTGTTACATATTCATACAACAGAATTGTCGTTAAGGAATGCGCTTTATCGCAACTCCGGGGAAAAATATCGAGCAAAACACGTCGGCCGGTCACGTGCTCGGCGAAATAACATTTTTCTTGCCGCCGTTGCAGTCACGCATTCCCGACGTCTCTGCCAATAATCCAGCGCTGAGTGTAAGAATTTTTCGAATCAATGAGGGCGTCCAGCGCTTTCAAGATGGCGGCCGCGAAAACAGACAATAGTTCAAAGTTTGCGTCGTGACTGCACGTTGAACTCTCCCCGTCCGAGCTTCTTTGTGTGCATCTCGGAGGTCGCTCACGCTCACCTCTCCATCCAGACTTGGCGGATGCGTTTTCCGACTGTTCTTCCGAGCTTCGCCGTCACGTTAACTTTAAGGTGATCGATTATGCAACTGATTTTTAGAACAGGCGACTAATTAATCCCATTCCGACATTGACGGCGAAAAAACACCAAGGTTTCCCGAATAGAAAGTAAAACTGCTGCAAAAAGTTTCCCCCTGCGAGCGAAACGGGTTCTGATAAGTGCCCATTAGCTCGCGCACCTTTGCCAAAAATCCGAATCATTTCCCCTTTGGGGTGAATCCATCCGCGGTAATTACGCAGGCTTCTTGTACCGTTATCGACACATTCAAATGCTGTCTCTGGTAAAAGTGAAATTCAAGTTATTTGCTGCAGGCTATGGTCTATATATTGTATAGTTTATTGCAAGTACGTCCTTGCAGATCATAGCAGGCTAATCAACCATAGCCGCCTTTAATGTAAATTGCACAAAATCTCGCTGTAATTGTCTTCTGTGGAGGTTTTCGTTTGATGAAATCTTCTCTTTGCGAGTTTCGCAAGGGCAGTGACATGTTTCAGGTTGCATGGAGCTAGTTAAGAAATATTTGCCGAAACATTTCTAGTGATGGACAGCCATTCAGGTCAGCGTTCGAGGAGACGTTGCCACTAATTATCGTTTTGTTTTTTGAGGCAAAGTGTTGATGCATGCAAGATCCTGTCTGCCACAATACCCACTGACGTGGAAATGATTTTTTCTCATTCTCATTCATAACGTAAAACAATGAAGAGGTACCGCCGACATGGCTGTTCGTGCAGCACTCCCTCGGCATAAAAAACCAATCGGCCGGGAAAAAGCGAATCGAAAAGCGACGATAAGAGTTATAAATCAGCGAAATGTGTTGCAAACTTGTTGCAAAATTTATATCGCCAACCTTAAGGCAAGTCGTATTAGAAATATGCAAAATTTATGTCGTCGATCTTTTGATAACCGAAACATAAGTGCTGCCAACGAAGCTAAAGTTGATAGAATTTTGAGAAAATCAATATACCGGACACGTGATTTATTTATTTATTTATTTATTAGAGTGAAAGGTGTTTCAAACAAATAACAAAAACAAAAACCGCACTGGAATAATTCAATAACGTTTTTGTCCTAACAATTGCAGGGCGTCCCAGCAATTTTGTTAAATTTACATGTCGAATAGAAGCTGGAATGTTCTTCGGCATGGAGTAAATGCAAGTCAGTGGAAAGTGCAAAGTGAAACTGCAAATTAGGAAGCTGCGAACCGGCTTTTATGGGTGGCTCGCCATCGCCAAGAAGTTACGATCTTCTAGCGCTTGTGAAAAATTTAAATAACGCAGATCAGGAACGAATTAACATTAATTAAGAGCTAACTGTATTCCGAAGCTTTCGGCGGCCATTTATTCCTAATTAAAATACAATTAACAATGAGTGGGTTCCCAAATAAATTGCCAATTTCACGAAATTCTACAGTGTGACATTAAAAGACCTCGAAATAGTTAATTTGGTCCGAAATAAAAATTCAAACTAGTCTGCATTGCTCGCCCTGACCTAATCCCACATTTGTTTTCCATTTTAAAATGTTGAGATAACACCTGCATTAGAAGGAGAAAGGTGCCCATGGGCCAGAGAAACAAAATAAAAAATTCATCTGCATTAAATTTGGATTATGTCAGTACACTTCCTCGTTATTGCATTTTAAAAAATTTTTCCATTTTACATAACACACGTGTCTTGACAGGAAATATTTTTGACTCTCGATTTTCGTTCGAAGAATCAGATTTTACGCTCTTAAGGACATTTTACACAACAGAAGTTAAAAATAGGAATTCACTCCGCAATAATTAATTTTATGGTGGCTAGATTTCACCGCTTCTTGTATGCCTACACTGATAATAAAAATAATAATGCGGAAGCAATCAATTTAGAGTTACTTGATCCATCATTAGTAAATAGCTTATTGCAAAAGAGAACACGATTGCTATTGTTGTGGTTATCTTTTACCGTTAAAGGCTATGTGAAGCGCGCTTTGTTCCAGCATCTTTTATTTTTATTCGCCTTAAGACTCTATGAAATTGTGAAAACGAAGTGACAGGACGCGATGATGATAATGAAGAAGAAAGTGGCTGAGACATGCAAGTTTTTCCATCGAGGAAAGTGTATTTCATTAATTTATGTATTTTTGAATGTCGGCTTTTATTGTTAGATTATTCGAAAATGTAGATTGAGGTTAGATGCAGATTCTTGGGTGAACTTGGAGAACAACACTTGAACTTAAACGACAGGAAAACATGCAACTTTATGGTCTACTACATATATACTACACTTCCCTTCAACCTCTATAAAGGAAGCGATAAATTGTTTGTCAATTATTTAGTGTCAAGGTTTCATTAATTAACAGAATGATGGCCGTTTATCTTACAAAATTATGAATTTCCAACTGTTTTTTAACCAACCTTGGTTAGGTCGAACTTTACCGAGAATTAATGTTATGAAACGGTTATATTAAAACGCAATTGCTCTTTCGAATTTGAACTAAAAATGAGTCAAATTTTTATTTAAACAACAAAGAAAACTTAGAAATTTGGGTTGTCACAGTTTACATCGAATATAATCAAGTTATCAATGAGGAGGGGTTACCTAGTTTAAGAACTGTTAATTCTATGAGAATTTTAAGAAATTGGCAATCTTCAAAATTGATCATAATTTTTAAAAATTTCGAAATGAAACTTACAATAACTTAAGCAATGAAATGTTTGGAAGGAAGTAGTTTCAGAGTCTAATTAACACAAGAATTCCTATTCTCTACGAAAAATGATAGTTTGAAGTGGCGTTGCTAAAACTAAATTGAAAATAAGTAAAATTATTAACGAAATAGAAAGAATTGAAATCTTTAAATTTGAACATAATTTGAGAACGATCTCGAACTGAAATTTAAGTACAATAACTCTTAAAGTTTAAGAATTGCCAATTCCATTTGGCAACTGACAATTTGAACTGACTCTAGGTTAAAAAAATCGCTGTTTGTATCAAAAATAAATAACATTTAATTCGAATTTCGAAAAAAAGTTCACACATGAAACTTAATCAGTAAGTTCAACGAGTTGAAAACTGCCAATTATGAGCATAAATCTGATTTTTTTATTTAAAGAAGAACTAGTGAAAACAAACTTTAATTAGCCGCTTGAAAACCTTCAATAAACACATGGATGGCACAACTGCGAAGATAATAACATCTGGACCTATTGACCAATTAAGTTACGCAAATATTTTCAATAATGGAAATACCAATTTTTCAGGATTCATAAGATATTTGACTCTTGTGCAACAGCTGGCTAATTAATCTCTTACTCAACATTTCGAGAGAAAACAATTTTGTGCCGAAGCTGAAATAAGTGTTCAAGAGCGTCTTCAATTTGTACGTTCGTTAATGAAACAATAGAACATTTTTTCTTACACCAAGGTGAATTAACTTAAAAAGCAATTTTAAGAGTCTTAATAACCAACTTGTTAAAATCGCGTCCTTAATTTGGAAATAATTGCAAATTGCCGCTCCAATTTGAATACACATCGCAATGACGTCACGAATGAGCGATGACGCTCTCTTCGGTTGCTTAGCCCACATTAATGTCAATAAACTGTACACTCCTTAGCACCAAACAAAATGGTGAAAATAATCAAACAAGTTGCCAACAAATTAAACAGCTCGCCAACAATCCAGAATCTAAAATTGCCAGTTCTAGAACAAAATAATTCCAGCTCGATTAGCATAACCAATTAACCTATCGCCAATGTTAGTCCAGCGGCCGCCAATTATAATGACAATACGAAAATTATTCGCGTGGGCCCAGACAATCAATTATTTTTAACAATGACATTTCCAGACCGATTTTGTCCCGGTGTATCTTGACCTTATCGGCAAATCGTCAACATTTTTGTAACGTGATAAAGCGACCTTGGGTTTTAGATGAAAGTCATTTCATTTTCTCTGAGTTTTGATTTCTATTTGCACTGGCGGTTCAATGCATCCATAATAAGCTTTATTTTGATATTTCTTGTTCATTAGAAAGTGTGCAAATAATGGTTGCATTAAGACCCGTGTTTATTGCAGTTTTGTCACAGATATGCGGGTTCGTTTTCTAATGTACCATTCGAGTCTCTTATCGCGGCACGAGCTGAATTTGACCAATTTTAATTATTGCCATGGTTACGCACCATTGATCTAACCTGCAGCAGTGCTTCGGACAAGAGACGTTTACCATGGGCACACTGATTAGTCATCGGTCATTGAGCACAGTGTAACATCCTGTTACAACTGAAACGTTCTCAGAACCACACGGCCGGCTCAAATTGCAGACCTCCAGAGGTCAGCTCTTGCAAATTGAGAAAAGTCGGCTCCCAGAAGCCCGAACGCTTCGCCAAAACAGCAGAAACGAAACTGGCGATCGAGAACCAACACCACGACGAAAAGCGACGTTTCCGGTTCGGTTGACGGATGCAAAAAGTCCGATTGCACCGACGACGGAAGAGAAACGCTGAGCTTTTTGCAACGGTCGCTCCTCTAATGGTTGTGCAAATTTGGATTTCGCAGATTTGGTTTCTGTATTAGCGCGCTCGAGCTAATGCGATTAACGAGGCTCAAAATGAGTTAATTTTAGCTTACCTGTGTAAAATGACGAGGATGGAGGCACTATATCATGTTATACAGTACTGCACTTGCACACTGTTGGGAAACTTGTCATGCACCCCAGCTCTCAAAGCGCAGAGGGGCTATCTGCAAGACGATAAATGATTAAAAGTAAACATGTTAACCGACAGTGGAAAATTGAGATAGATGCGGTCTTAATATTTTACACTAAGAACTCATTAAGGAGCTTAATGTGGTAAACTAATTCAAGCTAAAAGTGAACGTCGAGATATAAGTAAAAGTTTAACTTTTCAAACGAGTTACTAATTTGTCATTTACACATTCTTTAGCTCCGTTTTCTCTCTATTATCTTCCTCTAACCAGAAGATAATGAAGCAGAAATTAAACGCGAATAATTATGCATTCTCTCACATGTTTGTGGTGAAATATGAATTTTATTTACTGGTTTCTGTGTTGTGTGAACGTGCCTTTCGTTTTTAATTGCGTTATTAAACGACCTCCGCCACGGCAACTGACGATTGAAAAAGCCAAATTTTGACTGCAGAATGTGGGAGCCAATAAAATTTCGAAACTGGCGAAACCTAGTTTAATGACTCCAGGGACTGAGATAATTTGAAAAATGCAGTTATATAAACATTACCCAAGAGGATAGCGAACGATAAGGCGCAATGAAGATTTATTTCGTAGACAAAAATATTTGCACAAAGGTTTGGTAAACACGCAAATAATGCCGTTTTGAGTCATCGAGTGTTAACATTAGCTGGTCCGGAGCGAATTTCGCCCGTGACAGAAATATTTTTTACGATGATGACCCACCATTAATCGCAGCGACGAGGAATCCTCCCGGATGCTGTAGCCGGGCAAATATTGCACACACTCACTTTTTCCGCGGTGTAATTACCATGAACGGTGTAATTTCGTCCTCGACAATGCACACGAGACACTGGATGGAGGCAGTAAGGCACTCGGTTTACGAACTGTTTCGCCACTTGTCGCCCGTTTGTTGTCGATCGCTTAAACGCTTACTGAGGGTACATGACGAAGAGAACCACAGGTAACGCCGGTTCACCTGTTTGAATGCAAGGTGGGGCGCAACCAACAGGCTGGTCCGAAACTCGCTGGAACGTTCGGAAAAACTCCGCTCTAGATCTGCTTCCGGACCGTCTGCTGTTGCATGACTCGAAACTTTTTGTTCGGTTTTTTGATATAATTTTACTTTCGACTTTGACGGTTAAGATTTTACCAATTCCGGAACAACATCTCGGTTTCGGGCTTTGAAACTGTGTTTGGACAACGTAATTAACCTCAATCGAACCAACTGCTGTTTTTCGAGGCTTAGATAACACCTGTTTAGCACCGATTGTTGCAACAGATGAATCGCAGAAATTAAAAAGTAATTAAAACAAGAAACATTTGAGCGCGTACCTTTGTGGTAATTATTATCTTATCAAAATTGTAGTTTTGGAAACTGGAAATTGGAAAATTTGAACTGGAAGTTAGTTCTCAGTCAGCCCGAAGAAAATTTCTAATTTTCTAATCCTGTTCCACCTTGGAGCAATTTTTTGATGCTTACTTTGGACTAGTAAGAAAAGCAAGCTTGCCATCGCCATTGGGATTTCAAACTCTTACGTTTCAAAGTATCTATTTTGGATTATCTTTCAATCTGAAAATTTAAAGATTTTTTTAATGGACATTTATGTAGTGAGCAGAGAAAAAATTTAACTTGTCATTACTATTTTTATTGACGGTCAATGAAATGAGATTAGACTCATTAATAATAATAGTAAGTTTTATTCTACAGATAAAGAATAAATTATTATATTTCATCACATTTATTACAACATGATTTACGTCTTTACAGAGAAAAACTGGTAATAAAATTTCCACAATATCAAATGCGTAGTTAGTGTTTTATCGCCTTTAGTGACCTCACAAAATTACAGAAACCTGAGGGATAAGACAAGGTTGCTGTTTCCGCCCGTGACTGTTCGCATTTCGAAAATATGCCCGAAAATAGACATTTTAAGCATATTTTCAGAAGGCACAAGTCGAGCTGAATTTTCTGAGTCGCAGTTCAGTGCAACCTTTGCGTTGGAGGCGAAATTATCTTTGATAACGCATTTTTTAGAGCAACTTGTAATGGAAACATGACATCATCATTGTTGGTGTTTTTAAAATGCCGCACTGCGCTGTTGTTAACATTGGAGGAACTTTACGGCAACTAATGAGTGTGTCATGTAAAGCAAACAAGCTACAGTTTAAAAATATCCAGAGTCGTTTCAACTGGTTGTTGTAGTTTGGATTGAATTTTAAAATGACATAACGCAAACCAAGCACTAGGCCAGCAAAGCATGACTGTAACGAAGCATCTAAAATTAGAAGATAGATCAGCAGATAGAAGTGAAACATTTTTTTAACAAAAGATTTAATACCGTCATTCATGTGGTCGGAAAATATTAGCACTTACACTTACGTAAACACATTTAATTTTTGCGCATCAGTTGCATTCAATACAAGGCGTTTTGTTTATGTTATATTCATTAATAATTTATTTTAACAATTAGAAATGGGGAAGAACTTGTCTCAAACGCACCACACACATAGTTCCGGTACTTCATAATAAAACATAATTGCTATTCGTTGTGTTTAATCAAGTTCAACCAGTTACTTTCAAATTTGTTGTGCACAATCTTGTCTTAATTTAAGAAAATAATTCGCTATAATTTCTTTAATTGACGTTACATTACGTCGCTGATTGATCTTCGTTGATAGTCTCAAATATCTGTTTATAATTTAAATTCTTAAAAGAGAAATTCGTTACATAATGCATTTTTATGAATTGTTGAAATATTCCAAGCATGGGTAAACTGTCAGAATGTTGTGTCTTTGTTTGATTGCACATCAAAGGTATCACAATGCAGTTTAATAACCGCTCGTTAATAAAACCTGCAAAAATTCTATGACGAGGAAGAGACGGATGATTTATTGATATTTAGCTGCAAAATGACATTCTAAATGGATAATCGGCCGAAACGATCTCAATTTAAAGATTCGCCATGTGTAATTAAAGTAACTGGTAGAGCAGTCATGCGCAGAGATTACGATCTGAGACGAACTAAAAGGAATCTTTTTCGGAACTGTTCATTTTTCTTGGAAGAATAGTCTTGATTCTAAACCACATCCTTTGGAAAAAATGCGTTCAATAAACACTTGAAGGAAGGCGATCAAAATGTTCATTGCTTAACTTATTATGTAGAGACCAGTCTATTAATAAGAAACTCATCCATTTATTCATAGCGCAGTGGTCTTCCGTACCACACTACACCAAGCTCTTCCCACAAAAATTTTCTTGTGCTGCATTTCATATTATTATAGTTAAGAGATGTCTTCGTGTTGCATCACAATCTGGTAATGCTGTCATGCCATTTCCTGTTGTAACCGATTCGTTGGTGTATGAATGAAATGGGAAACTTCTTCTATTTCTGTGAAGAAAGGTTTCTTCTTCTCAAACTAGAGTCCGGTGCGGAAATTCACTGTTGTTTTGTACTGTCACTTTTATATGATAATAAAAAGAATGTGTGGGCGGATTTTAAAATGTCGATAGGGAAATACCCAATAAATATATTTTATTCAACCTTGATTCGCTAATAACAGAGGCGTGCTGTTCTGCACCTTAATGAATGGTCGTGTGGATATTTTCTTATTTATCTGAGCAGTTTCAAAATTTTAGCGTTTCACTCGTTATTCCGTCAATATCTGATTCACTCCAACGCTATTCTCTTTATGGACGGAATCTTTGGAATTTTAAATTCTCTGTCTTGATCGACTTTTTATAGCTTATTCTTCGTCGATATCTCCTTTTACCAAGTGTTTCTTGATGGCTTCTTTCTTGCTGATTTACTGGCTAGCGGTGATTCAAACTATTTACTTATTTAATAACCAATCATTGAAGTTCAAATGGTCGTTAACGATTGCGTTATCGCAAATTATGTCGTTAGTGAATTCTGTTCGTGGCGTGTAATAACTGGGAAGACAAAATAGCTTGCAATCATGCGAGACTGCCCTCATTTTTTGCGCAGTTCCATTTCTGATTTGATAGTACTCACAGTTTTATGTTAATCCTCTTTCGCCTAATAAAACCGTTTTCGCAATGATATTGATCAATTTCCCCAAAGGCGCCATAAATTAACGTGCGATTAATTATTTATTGATGACCCTCTTCACACAGGTTTCTAGCATAATTTGTTTGAATAATCCTGCATACGTCTTATTATAAATCAAATTGCCTCATGTAAAACAGCAAAATTTCTGCAAGCATGATACCGTGAGATAGTCGTAATTGCCATTGAAACGGCCATAAAATTAAGTAGCTGCTGCATAGTGGTTATATGCTGCTAATGAAGTGGTCATTAGAGGCTTTTATACCCGGTGTTTTGATAAACTTTTCGTTTTATGCCGGTGTAATAATAAACACATCTCCGGAGAACGTGAAAACTATTTTTTTTTACAATTATAGCTGCAACTAGTGCAAGACTGTAATTGCATTGTTCCGTAATTAAAATTTTAGTGTCTAAATTGCTGAAATAATTGAAAATGAAAGCGTTTAGCAACAACCTCTGATAGATAACTAATAAATAAATCGATTGCCTGTAAACATGTTGAAAAATATCGGTTGATTATAGCCTGACCCTCAAATGTTACTCGTTGACATTTTGAATTAAATGTGTTAAATTAATTTAAATATGTATAAATCAAAATGTTTAATAAACAGAATTTGTCAAACAAATCAATCATAAGAAGAGCAGAACATTATAATTAATTCTGTATTTGTTTTTATCAAGGTTGAATAGTCTAAATATTAATTAGTTTACAGTTATAAAAGTGTCAAGGTTACAGTAAAAAGTTAACAATTATAAAAGAAAGTGATTTAAGAAGGTATGTACAATTAATGACGATTAATTTTTCCCCTATATGTAGGCAACCAACTTTACGACAGTGGTTGAAATGTTGCAGCTCTCTCATTGGTGTGTATAATGTCATGCAACAATTCTTCATTGTTGGAGAGTAATGTACGAGTGATAACTGAAGCCGTCAGGTCGTTATCACAAATCACGCGGTTATCTTTCTTTCAAATACTTAACACTTTGCCAGACACCATCATAACGAAGCTTAACAGAGGTCCTTTTCTGATTAAAAAACTGTGGCTGTTAATTTCAAAAAATATTTATTTTCGAGTGAGTACATGTTGTGTTTCGACTGTAATAACTTACGTTACAATATATTAAATTATTTTGAACATCTAAAAATTAAAAACAATTATGACTATTTCACTATGCCGTCCTAAATTATGATCCAGTAAAATTCACAGTATATCATTAAAATCTCCAGTTCAGGCGACCCCTTGCAAATATGACGTAGTGGCTCCCCCATTTCTGGCGTCCACTGTTCCGTAACTGTAACTGTAAGGTCCTAACGTTAAACTGGTGGCGTCTCTTTTGGGCCAGGCTTGACTCTTGTAGCTGTTGCAGGCTATCAGACTGTTCATGGCTGGAGGCCTGCTCTTCTCGATTGAAATTCCATTGCCGACCGATCTAATACTGAAATTTTCGAAAAAAACAGATCGCCGAATTCGGCAATAACGAACTGAGAACTTGCCTCTTTATGCTCTCCGTTACGCTAACTTGCTGCGATTTCATGTAGCTGGTGTCGACATCACCATTGGCTAGAAGTTTCTCGTCTTTGAGCTCCACGTAGGCTGGTGGGCGTTTGCTCAAAAGCAGGAACAAAGCGACCACGAGGCCTATGAATATGTGAATGGCGACGATGAACATCGACGCGTTTCTGAATCCAATGTTGTCGTAAAGGATGCCGCTGATGGAAGGCCCCACGAAGGCCCCCAGAGCGAAGGTGCTAGTCCAAAGACCCGAAATCAGCCCGAAAGTCTCGAGATTGTTGGGAAAGCCGTGAGCTCTGGAAGCAAGATTGACAATTTGGGAGATTTCGAAATTTCATCAAACTTACATACTGGTTCTGAGAGCATCGGTGAATGACGCCACTAACTGGGCTGCTATGCCCAAGCCGTGGAGGACAAGCCCCAAAATGGACACCCATAGAATTCTGAAGCAAAAATCGATATTACCGCGTCGATAAATCGATAATTCCGCTTACGTCTGTGAGGGTATAAAGGGCGCTGGTCCCACCAAAGTAAAACCTGCTGCTACAAGCAAAGTGCCTAAAACTGTAATAATTTTCGGTGGACAATACTTATCACAGAGCATTCCAAATCCGGGGGCGGTTATTGCATATGTGCCCCCATTTATCACAAACATCAGTCCTAACACTATTGGAGATAGATAAAACTGGCGCAGATGCGGCTCTAGGGTGGCCTGCAGGAACCCGATGGACATGCTGGTGACGACAATGCTGCCGCAAGAGAGAAGCACTCCCGGGATCTTCACAGCTTTCAACATGGAGGCTGCAATTTATCAAAATGAGCCGAAAAGAGGGTTGGAATCGGTTACTTACGCCCTCTTTCTCGATCGGTGCCTTCTTCGTGTTTCGGCAAGACGAAGGCGGTTAAGATGGCGGACATGAAAAGAGCTGAACCCATCACGGCGAAGGGAAGGGTGTAGCCCCCGACTTGATAGAGAGCGCCCCCCACAGTGGGACCTACAATTAAGCCTAAACCAAAAAAGGTTTCTAGAGACGCCTAAAAGTGTATCGTTAAGTTTTGCTCAGAAAAATTCTTGGAGTATTTACAAATGTCGTCGCTACGTTATCTGGGAATTCTTTCGCAATAATAGCGAAGCTGGCAGTCAAGAATGCGGCGTTGCCCATAGCTTCGATAATTCTGATGATGAAACTGAGAATAATGAAAGGGTAGTGACCTTCGATTTTATCCAAGAGTCTGAAAATTGCTGATCAGTTAAAATTTCGGGGGCGTCTTTTTGGAATTACCCAAACAAAATGGCACAAATTCCAGTCGTGTAAATTCCTCCATTGAAGGTCACTTTTGGACCTATTTTGTTTAAATGTTGCCCATAGACGGGGCTTATGAGGAAAACGACCAGTTCGAAAATCCCAAAAACCAAACCATATTCTGTTGCTGAGCATCCCTTCCTTTCTGCCTGAAAATCAATTTATTCTTGTTTTGTTAAAATCTTAAGGCTAAGGTCATTCGAGATAAATGTATTACATGCTTCATTTAAAACAAATAGAATATTTTTGGGATCATCAGATCAAGTTTAATAATTGATTTCGCATAGTAATGGTTAAAATATGTCTTATTGACAAATATTTTCAATGCTAAGACTATCGTTAAATGATGCAACAGATCTCGTAATAATCTTGTTTTGAACAGAAATTATTTACCATCTCCACGGTTCGAAAACGTTCGATTTTTTGGGCCTGAGACTCACCTCTTGGGGGTAGAAAGGTGCTTGGAGCGAGACACAGATGGCATTACAAAAGTCAGCAATACTAATAACAATGAGAGTCAACCACTGCCGTCTGGTGAACTGCACCATTTTGACTGTTCGTTCTAGCACTCGGATTATCAGTCAGTCAGTTTTTGCACACAAAAAACAACTTAAATTTACCAGACACTCGGTTTTCTTTCACTAAATCAAATAGAAATACGACAATTCCATCAGTATCAAGTAATTGTTATAGAAGAATGTTCGCTTATTTACCATATTGTCGCTGACATGGTCACACGACAGCGCAAGAAACACTTTTTCGACGAACTGAAGAATTTGAACGCAAAATTCGAATGATTTGGCTCCGTCGGGCACTTAAAGGAGGAGCCACGTCTCGGTTCAAAGTTTACAGAGTTTATCAGTATTGGCATGATTGTGATAAATAATAATGTCTTCAGTTTATTACAAAAATTCAATTTGATCGGGCCATGTTGTTGAAAACTTAATGGACCGACGCAGTTTTGTCGGTTCTGCTGTCAACAGTAGACAGTGTTAAAATTAGAACGAGTCGATGGTTACTTTCATGATTAGCTCTGTTAAAATAACATTTCAAGCTCGGGCCTGAGAACTCTTATTAAAAAATTATTGTTTGTTACTTACAAAGAGAGAGTTATTTTATGAAATATCAACAATCTGAAGACAATAGCCATCATCGTACATAAATCATTCTCAATCAGAATACAGCAGTTTGTTATTCAAATTAAATGCCTGCCTCTTACTAATACTTCGTGTTATCAAGTAACAATATTTACATTTCAAATAGACAATCACATAATTATACTTTTGTAGATCAAAGTACATTCATTTTTTTATTGTCAGGTCTAAAACTGATTTTTTTTTAATGGAAATTAGTTCCATTTTCGAGTTTATTTCGTTTATGTTATAATATATTTTTGTCAATATAATCCAGAAAGGTTAAACGATTATACATATTAACTTATCAGATTAGTGAACATTTTTTCTTGAATTGCCATTACTTCGATATTTCTAAAAATTTTTTTCTTATTTTAGTTACTTTTCACTTCTAGAACAGACTTTCGGATTTTGATATTATCGCAACGAAGTTATTGTTGGAAGAACATTTCTAAAAAGTTGACGAATAAACACCATAGACAACATAAGACAAAAAACAAAAATTTTGTTCCAATTAAAAAAGTCATTGTAAAATTAACTTACTTAATTCTAAACGTTCTCTTCTTTATTTCATGTTTCTTCTCGTCTTTCTTTTCTACTATTTCCGTTTTATATACAATTTTTGCTATTTTTTCTCTCCCATTAGACACATCCAGCCATTCTTGAAGGTTTCTTTTTCTGACTTTTTCCATTTCTTACTTTGTTTTTTCTTTGCATTTCCACTTTCAGCTATTTCGTTTTTATGGTTCCACATCTGCTCTATTTATTTTGTTTTGTAATTTCATTCTTTCTTATTTTTCTGTATTTATCTTCTTTTTGGCCTATTGTATATTTTTATACGAAATTAAAAAAATTCTTTCTTCCTTAACAATCTGATGACAATACTCCGAAATTTGTAAAAATGAACTTGAAACTTCGAGATTTTTTAGGGAATATAATATGCAGAATGAATTTTTCAGATTTCTTCTTCTTTCTTTTTAGATTGCTTTTTTTTAACTCCTAGAGTAAACCCACCATTTGTTTTTAATTTTTCTCTCTATTTTATATTTCTAATTTTCTCCATTGTTGCGAATGTGATTGTCTCCAGTTCTTTTTGTACAAAGTTATTATAAATGTTTCTAACATCGTAGTTAGCTGTGATTTATTATATACATATAGATTATATACCTTTCAATTTCTGAATTTGTTTTAGAATGTAAATTTGACATTTTTATTTAGTTTTTAGGCAACAAAGTGATCACATTAATTTACCTCAAATGGTAGTAGAGGTACACCAGAATTATAGGCGGCAAATTTCCATAGTACACTTCCATATTTATGTTTATTTTATTTTTTTGTGTTTCATTACTCTTTTCCGTTTAGTGTTTTCCTCCATCCTATTCTCTTGTTTTGTATATATCTTAACTTTCTTATTTTATTTCTTTTTATCTTTCTTTTAACTGTTTAACTTCAATGCCTTTAATGTTGTTCTACTCTTTTGTTTTTGTCAACAAGTGTTTTTTAATTGTTTCCATTTTTGTTTCTTCTGAGATTTCTTTTTTTTTTGTATTACAAATTTTGTTGCTTATACTTTCTTAGGCTCCGATTACATTTATCTCTTGACAAAATTAGTCAAAAATATTTTTTATTTTGTCCTAAATTTGTTATAGCTTTTTCAAATATTGTTTTTACGCTGAATCGAAAAATATATGGTTTTACATTTCATAATAAATTAATGCCCATGTAGATAACAGACTGTAATAAAAAAAACTCGTAACTGCAATGTAATTAATTTGATTGTGTAATAAGCTTTTAATGACGCAATTTAATAATCCATCTGTTACATTACCGAAACGCACTTTTAAAATCGTTGTTTAACCAAGAGTTCTTCGATACGCTACTAGATGAACCCTACAATCTTTAAAATGACGCAACTTAAACAAAATTTACTATACTCACATTCATATTGTTGTTATTAAGACAAATTGCGGTTCATTGAATACACAACATGGAAAATTTTACAAATTTTATTGGTTAAGGCTCACTCATCATTTTTTGCTTGTTTCTCAAAGTGTGCAAAAGTTTTATGAAGCTATGAATATTATTTCTAACATTTTAAGGCAGTGGTGCGTCTAGAGGGTGTACTTCATAAAATGTTTTTTTTTTCAGAAAAGAACTGTTTAATCGTCATTTACATAAAAAAGTGTTATTCTTGCTTGACCCTTCTTCAGAGATAAATAATATGTTTATGATAGCTTCTAATTCGTTTTTTATTGATCCAGACGTTAGATTTTTGATAAAAATGTATTTGTTTGAACATTATTCCAAAATTAATGACTAAACTATATTTTATATTAAATGCCGACTAACCTAGGCTTATCATATTTCGTTTTACAACCAAGACGTGAAAGCAACTCTTTGGAAAAATTTCCAAGTAGTAATAAACAGATCAATAACACAATTAAAAATATTTGTGAAATATTTTTGATAACAGTTGTAAAACTGTGTTTTATGCAGACGCCTTCAGCGCAGATGTTTATTGACAAAAATAACTCCAGTTATGCATAATCTACAGTTGTATCTCCTCCATGAAGAGGAGAAACAAGAGGTTCGCATGCTGACGCAACACAATACTAAATCAGCTATTTTGGCTATTTCTGGATGTTTTTTCAAGAGATGGAGATAAGTAATTGGCGTATTAGACCCGTTTTTTAAATGTAGTTCGACTACTTTAAAACAATCAAAATTTGAACTCTTGCGGTTTTGGACAAATTTGGATATAAAATGTAATTTTCGGCTATTTTCGAATTACAAATTTTGTATCTACAATAATTACAGTTGTGAACTTGAGTTCAAGGCCATCGCGTTAAAATGTATTTTTTGACTTATACCTAATTAATATCTTTCCTACGAAAAACATATTTTTCTGTATAATTATTGATTACTTCATGTTAAATTGGAATTAAGATAAACAAATTATTCTCAGTCGAGAACAAGTGACAAATATTTTGTAGGTACCTCATTACCAAACAAATATTTTTCTGTCTAAAGTTCACGAGGAGTGGATTTTCGCTTCGCAAATTGACAAAAAACTTGTCGTAAGTGTGAAATATTTCTGATCACGATCTACTAATTGCATGTCTCGTAATATTTTGATTTAATTGAACTAATTGACCCCACGATTACATGTCATACAGAGGTTGTTCTAATCGGCAAAATTATCACAATAATTTCGTTATCTAAACGTTAACATACATTAAATTTTACGTAAAATGAAGTGTGCGTACTACAGCGAAGTCGATGCGTTTCTTGTATTATTTATTAAATAAAAATGTTATCGCTCCGAAAAGAGGGTTAATGTTGACGTAGCCGCCCTTTTCTGGAAAACCAGTCAAGGTTTAGTTTTATGGAGGCAATAAAGCTACTCGACGAATTGTAATTTGGTCGACGATAATTAAGTGTTTTGTCTCGCTGATAACAAAAGTTAAGGTTAAAAATTTTATGATGACGATCGGGACCATCATGTCGAAATCGCAGAAAAAAATTCGAAAATTTTATTACAAACAATTCGTTCAAAAGAACGAAACAAAAATTTGTACATGCTACGTAAAGTTAAGTATAATACAAGAGAGAGCCGACAGCGCCCTCTGCGGCCAAAATTTTCATTTTCAGTCACAATCGATCGGTTTCTGAATGGCAATTCTCCTGAAAGACTGCCGCCAGAACTCGAACCAACGTTACAGCCAAGAACGCCTACGCATCAGGCAACCAGAGTTTCAGCGGTAACTTGAGGAACGCGCTGTTGAGGAAGGCCCTGAAATGCTTCGCAATCGCCGCGTTGGCCGCGGGCTTCATTTCTGCGATGATCTCGTCCGCGTTGTTGTTCAAAAACTGATTCATGGCCTCGCCTGGAACAGATCGAAATTTCGAGGAAAAATCGAAAATTCACCAAAACCCCACCTATGATGTTGCCGTGGTTGATGTTGTCGCGTATCCTGAACCTGCTCTTCTGCAACCTGAAGTCGATCAGCAGTTTCTCGATCTTCATGAACCTCGTGTTGGTCTTGTCCTTGAATTCCTTGCCGAAAATTTTGGCGGCGGCCTCGACGTCCACTGAAATCGGACACTGTTACGGCGGCAGCCGCTTAATCGCACCACTTACGGAAAATTGCCCAAAAATCTCCTTTAGATCGCACCGGAAACAGCAGGACGTTTCCGCTCACTTCGTACTTCCCTTTAATCTCAACCCTTGGCAGTTTGAACCCGAATTCGATGTTATAATTAACAACGTCCGCTCTGGAATAAAAATTACAAAGATGTATTAGAATTCGTGCGAAGTACAGTGTGTGTAGTGAAATATCGAAATTGTCATTGTGATCGGATTAGTATTCAACAGCAAACGGCGTCCTTGACATGCAAATAACAATCTATTGCTTCATTTATAACAAAATGAAAATGTGGAAACGCTTTTATATAACCGGAATGTAAAATTCTCACTTGATTTTGGTGATGGTGTAGTTGCTGCCACCGGAAACTGTGACGTTGTGGAACAGAGCGCGAATCCTGAAGGCCCCTTGGCCGTTTTCCATCAGCAGTCGGTCGATTTTTAGAGGATCTATGCTGGGCACGTTGATGTCTTTGATTCCAGACAGCAAATATGGGCGTAGATGGTTGAACGTGTGCAGTAAACATTTGTTGATTTCTGGGTCGGATTTGTAGCAGGGGAGAATATACTCGGCTGGAAAAATAATGGTGTTTAAGCCCCACTTGAAACTGGAAGACATCATTATTCTTAACGCACAATGCCCGATGACGCAATGAGCATAGTAATCGTCATGCCATCAGATTCATCCGTCTCGCATTATTAAAAACTTTTTACTTCATTATCGTTCACGCAAATGTGAGTTTACATGATTTATGTGAAAATTTAATAATAACATGAGTTATGTATGCTGCAATTGCAATCATTTTTATCGTGCAATACGCAGATTTTATCTGTTTTGTGTAATTTTGTGATTCATGTGTGCCACTTAATTATCGATGAGGAAATTACGCTTTGTTCAAAAGAGGTGTTAGTGTTAACACTTCTAAGAGTTGTTATT
>QDEB01111639.1:0-15761 GCA_004193795.1 Asbolus verrucosus | reverse complement strand
TGATTGTAACTGAGGCCTGAATTGGAAAATTCATTTATGAATTTACATAATATCTTAAATTTAAAATATTGACGTGCCATGATAAGTAAATGCTTTAATAAGGGTATCCAAGGCCGGTGCGTAGGTAAAGGGTTGGGTCCTCGCTAATGCTCGTGCACTAAAATTGGGTTAATCCAAATTTTTGCATCTCGACGAAAGTATAATCGTATCTAAATCCATAAATCCTCCATTGTACTTTGTTGTAATGGATAACATGAAATTACTGTTGCGGATGTAGGAGCGTTACAAAAACATTTCAGTCAGAAACAATCGGGATTTCTGATCTCTTGATTGGCCCACAGGCGTGGTGGATGCCGGCACTAATAGATTTTCTTTATAAAAAGTGAAAATTATCCCAAGCGTACTCTTTGCGGTAGTCATCCTCTATTATGAAAGATTCCATTTCCAGACTTTGAAGTTTCTGCTCGGGTCTTGATAGGTTGCGAAATTTGTCAATAGCATGCAACCCGCAATAAAATGGTGAAAGGTCCTTCGCAATAAATTCCAGACTACGTGTTCATTTGTAGTGAACAAAGATTTTTCTAGAAAAATTTCAGTTGAAAATTTAATCCTGAAATAAATGACAGAAGTAGTGTTTTAAATGAGGGTAACACTTCTTTTATTGGTAATTGGGGTCCGAACACAAAACCTTTCCGGCTATTGTGGCCGAAATATTTGCTTACGTTGCTTGTTGTATTTTCGCAAACCGATCCAAACATGCTATCTCTTTATTGGGGTATCAGTGAAGAAGTCGATTCTATAGAAGCTGCTTATTAGTCCTCTGTCCTAGCGTTTCCTTTTTATAAATATATTTTTTTCGTCGAAAAAATTGCACTTTGTGATAACAGCCTATTCAAGTTCTGGAATCGCTTTTCTATTTCATTACGGCAGATGTTCTCAGTTAGTTGTTACAAACTTGTATAAAAGAGAGCCGGATTAAAATTTTGGCGATGGGGGGATAACTTCTCCCATTACATAATAAAACGAAATCAATATTTCATAAACCAATAAACGGAATATTTCAATTAAAATTCATGATTCTGCGATCATAATCCGAGGAATTTGTTTTTGGCTGACAATGCAAATTGTTTTCGTAGAATAATAATTTTTAAGACGAACACTATGTTCTGGTGTCCCTGAGAACTTTTCATTTTCCTGTTCTTGGGTCTCTAAGATATTTCGCTCAAGGGCGAACACAAAGTCGGCAAGTTAGGCTCATTGTTTCTGGTTTGGCTTTTGAGGGCCGTGATTGTAGTGGAAGCGTCTTGTATGAATCCATTAAAATGTACATAATTACATTACTCATGAATTTATTAGTTTAGAGGTTTAATCTTCCATTTTCCTTTTGAATAATGACGATTAAACCACTGTGCAAGACCTTGCATTTAAGTTTCAGCAGTATCAGTATTTTTTCTCTTGATTAAACTTGGTTTTAACAAAATATAAATCGAAAGTACCGAGATTGGCCCGAATAAACGAATTCAATTAATTTTTAAGTATTCGAGTTTGCAAAGAGCAGACGTTGGGTTAGAATAATAAAGTCCGTCTCAGGTGTGAAGTTGCGATACTAAGCCTCTAAAGCTGCAGGTCCAATAGTCTAATAGCATTACTCAACCCACTCTGCAAAATACATCCTCATCATTAAGGAAGAATTCCGCCCTCATCTCATATAAGGTCTAGTCGCGACGACTTTTTGTTTTTCATTGATTTTCCTCACGCATCCAACATACTCACCTATCGCCATGATTAATTACAAATTCCCACGAGAAACGAACTTTCCATTTCTACGCCGACTACTCCAGCGCTTCTCAACCTTTTTGCAGACACACAGACCGTTTAAGACGAAAAAACTAGCACCAGGTCAGTTACAGTTACACTTGACAATTATCACCTCCTTGTTAATTTACGTCACGGAAAGGAGAGTCGAAATATAGAGTGTTTATTTATCGATTCGCAAGAACTCTTGTAATCTCCAAGTCGTAACATTCGCCATTCCCTTTCTATTTGTTGCATTTTTATTACGTTTTTCATCCGAGTGTCTTATCAAAAATTCGTTGAGACATACGTGAGATTCTAACTGAAATCACACTTGTACTCACACATCGGACGCCATTACCAGTTGCTATATTGTTTCAGTAAAGATTGATTGATAACTATAATTAAGCAGACAGCATCGCAAAAATCACCTCTTGCTTTCGCCTGGGCGAGTAAATGGATAGCGTCGCATTTGGCTCTTATTAATTTTGATTTTGACGTCCAAATTTTTCCGGTAACAGAATCAGCTCCTGTAACAGCAAACAATTTAATTCGAGGTTTTGAAAAGTAAGTAGACAAAGTTTCATTTAATGGAATAGAATCGTGTAGTTTCATTTCAAGACGTGGAATACATAAATATTATGTTATACCTAAACTTGCAGTAACAGTGCCTTACAAAAGAAATAACAGTTAATATAAACATATCTTGGGAAACGCTTTGTTTCCAAGTTACCAGCCGCGAGAAAAACTCTTTTATTTTATAAAATTCTAAATAAATAAATTAAGTTTATATTCCACTGATACAACTCGAACCATTTGTTGATTCGTTTACGTTACGACCCGGTTTGTTGGTATTGTTCCGGCGAAACAAAAAGGAAAACTCGAAGCAGGTACCAAAATCCCAACTTCGTAAAGCTAATGCATAAAAATGGAAACTGGAGTAACAACTTACAATAACTCTCTGGAAGTTGATTAAAACACGAAACTTTGTCGATTCCGTATCATCCACTGTCTACAACCATTCCTCACATGCTAACTGCTAATTGCAATTCTTGCAAGGTATCGAAGACTGGATCGTCTGCCGCTGGTGTCTTTGCATAAACCATTCTTTAATTATGCAAAATTCATACTTAACCTCAACTTCTTGTTGTGACTCCATTATAGCTGAATATGCCACAAAAACTATCGATCAACATATAGTGCCAAATTTTTGGGACAAGTATAAATATGAACCAAGCACTTGTTCCTGTATTGCCAACTCCTGTAGTGCCAGATTTAATAATCTCAAAATCAATATCTGATGCAGAACAAAATGATTAATAAAAACAGTTGCATTTAACTTTTTTTAATTAATATCTATCTTGGAAGCGTACTGATCCCTAATCCAGCTCACAGATAAATCTAAATTATAAACGAATTCGTGGATACGCTTTACAAATCTGCACAGAACACCTAACAAAGCTTGTTCTAACTCGGTGCACTATTAAATGCAAATTGTTATTTTCTGTTTCCAAGAATATGTAGCCAGTTCCGCTTATTCAGTTTCGTTCTATCATTTTACTACAAATGATTAAAACGACATTAAGTAAACGAAACTAATAATTATAACAGCAAAAATCACATTATAGTTTACATATGCTCAAAAACGTAATTGCGGGATAACATTCCCTTCCAAGCTCACGAAGCTCTAGCAGTCTCTAGATAAAACAAACCAAACTATTATTCAATTGACAAAGACAATTAGCAGAATATGCAACAAGACTCAAGAGATTTCGTCCAAGTCAGTTATTTGGATTGAAAATTAATTTAGCTTTTTTAGCGAAACTAAATAATTGAGAACTGAAACACACATTCCCACATTCTCCAGTTTCACGAATGAAATCACATTTGTTTCCAATTCTCTCCGGTGCAGAATAGGTTAACCAACATCATCGTGTACAGTCCTGTCAGGCAGCGACTTAGAGGTGGAGATTTTGGAGACGGAAACCGTTTGGCGCGATCCACCAGGAGGGATAAACAAAAATTAAATTTAATTATATTCTGAACATTCGGAGCGAGTACAATTATTTATGTACCAACAACATAAGCAATTCGCGGCAATAATTTTGTTAAGTGTTTCACTTTTCAAAAGTAATTAAATGTCGCAAGCGGTGTTTCTCTAGATAAATTCATTAGCCGACTCCATGTTTTTAATAAGCAAATGCGTATTTAAGCAATATCTTAAGACGAGCTTTTAATGATTTGAATACAAATTGTCGAGAAGTCAGGTAAGCTGAAAGCTGTTTTGCTGTTTAATTTAGCGTTAAGTTCGAGTGATATACTAAAGACATTTTAATCCGACATGCCGGATAAACGGATTTTTTATTTAATTTGAGAAAATTATTGTCAGTGGAAAGGCTTTTGCATTTCAATTGAAACTTTTAATAGGACAGTGACAAAGACGGGGCATTTCCAATTGCATAAATCGATTCGTAAATACTCACTTGTCCAGAAATAGTCGCTCCTACAAAATGACATCTCCAACAAAAACTATTGTTCGATAAAGTCATGTCTTTCGAAGACAAGTTCGATTCATTTCATTTCAACTTCCATCATTTTTTATACAAAACCGCCGCATCCACAGTCTAATATGCACACTGGGAATCGCCGCTTCTGTTATTATTTTAACAAAATTAGCAAGCGGTGCAAAATTTAAAGTCCCATTTAAAAACCATTAATTGCTCTCGAGACGTGGAAACGAAATTTGGAAAGTTACGCCTAACACCTTCAAATTTTTATTCCTATAGTAATTGCCACAGACCACCAAACCAAATATTACTCATTCTGAACTCGATTTCTTTTATATTTCGTAATGCGATGACGTTCTCGGCGTGATTGCCGAACCACCGGACGAGTAGCAGAATATTTCGGTTTTTAATTGAATATCAGATACATTATGACATAGTTTGAATCTACACATTTACGCATAAATTTGCTAAAATTATTGATGGCCAACAAAACCAATAATATATTATCATTATCAATAGGTATTAAGTGCCCTAATAAATGCACATTACAAATATTAACGTACATGTTGCGCAAATTTTAAAAAAAGAGATATTTCCTGTTCATTGCAATAACACAAAATGCAAATTTCAGAATTGCAGTAATTAAAATCTATACATTGTTATCGGTTAAACCACCGCCACCGGCACGGCTATCACCACAAATGATGATATAATCCATCGTAATTACCGCCGTCTTGCCGCACTACAATTACCATTTTCAAGTTGTTCAGTCTTCAATGTGTGATCAATGTTAACAAATTTTCTAATCATATGACATGAGCATAATAATATGGCTCTTTGAATTTCAACAATTAATTTTTTTTTTAATTTAAGGTGTTTATATTACGGATTAGGTAATCGATGTTATTACTTGGTTTAAAATTACATTCTAGCACAAATCCAGAAATTGAGAGGCGGCAAATTTGCACGTATCAAATTACAGTTAACTGCGATGTTAGAAACATTTATGATAACTATAATACGACAGTGAGCTCCAGTGGGACATACATCTGAAATATATCGTCTGTAAAGTGTGAATATGATTTTTCTCTACAAATTTTTGTCGATTTAACCCAATCCAGGCCGAAATTGGTTCGCTCCAACCTTGTTAGAAATGATGACTTTCCTAATGTAGACTGTACAAATCCCAAATGCAAAATATTTAGTGTTTTGTTTCAATTAAATAATAAATAAGTATATGGGTACTACACTGTTTTGATTGTCCCTAGAATAGAATGATTTAATTTAAAATAATTTAATTTATGCCCAATAATTCCAGCAGTTATGTCCGCTTCCATTATTAAAAATATAAATCTAGTTGAAAGCTCTACGTTTCGTCTTTTTAATGCCATAAAACACATAAAATAAACAATTAACAAGAAAAGGTTGCATTTGCCATGTAAAGTAGACCGTACTAAAATGAATCAATAAAATTTAGTGCACCTTCAAAAAAAGCGTTTACAGTGATGTTCCCAATGGAAAGCTGAGGATGAAAAAAGCCACGACTGTAGTAAGTGAACAATGAATGACGTTAATTTTTAAACGTTTAATTTTTGAAAATGAATATTATTCCATAATGTTAAACCAGCACATACAATAGCGAATTTTTATCACCTTTTTGAGTTTGACTTAGTCTAATGGCCCACCCATTCACCTGATTTGAATCCCATTGAAAACCTTAGGGAGTCGTTAGGTCGACGTTTAAAAACTAAAAAACCATGCTTTTAAAAAATTCCAACAATTGCAAGAAGCATGGCATCAGATACCCATGTTTGTAATCGATAAATTTATTGACTCCACGCCCAGAAGAAGTTGTCAAGGCGAAGGGCTTTGCAACAAAGTATTAGATTAGTGTTTTTTAACAAATATAATTTTTTTAATTATGAATACGTTTTTCTTTTGTTTCTGCAAAATAAACTGGTCAATAGCAATTTAATGATTTTAGAAATTTTTCTTTTTTTTAAATTTTATTATTACATTAGTAACACGGTTTTATTTATTTAAAAATATAAATAATCTATGCCATTCAACATGTTTACAAAGCATTTGTACAAAATTAATTTTGCAAAATTGTGATATTGCAAAAAAATCCAAAAGGTGATAGAATATTGACCGCTATTGTATTTCAATACGTAATCAAAAAACAATAAATTTATTATATCAGGATCGCTCTGTATATAACAAATTTCAGAATATTATTCCCAGAAATAATCTTTCTTGAGCATTGTTCTTCGCTAAGTTCGTATATAACTTCCCTCCTTATCCAATCATTATTTTGAAAATGAATTACCAACTAGAACCATAAGTGATGATAATTCCAACTTGCACCCTCTGAAATGTACGTATTTAACAGCGAAGTTAATATTTTGTGATACAGATTCTCTTTTTGCGGGCATTAGGATATAAAGACATTAAAACTTGTAAGTTGACTCGAGCCTAGAAGGATAACTTTGTTTTAGATCCCCATCAAATGAAAGAGAAGATAAGGCTGCAGCATGAAAACTGAAAAAGTTGAGTGTTATTCCATTCGGTCTTATTGGTTGGTTAAAATTATGGAAATACTATTCAAGTGTCTGCATATACAATCTCGCTAAAGCTGGGATATTCTTTTGTACCTACAGGACATCAAACAGGAATTCCGTTTTTATCGCAGTACTCCGATACTTTACATCTTTCACCGAAATGAAAAATCGATGATCATAACGTGGTGGCATATTTCGACAGGTGTTCGTTTAAGGATTGCCTACGTTTTTATGGACTCCCAGAATGAAATTGAAGTGAAACACGATTCGAGAATTTTTTAATTAAGAGTGCAGATTACATAGAATGACAACGCTCGAACAATACATGGAATCAGCGTTGCTACAAACATTAAATTTCGTCCATCGGAGCGATTTTTTTCTTAGTGAAAATTTTGGATTAGACACGTTTGTAATTTTAAACAGAATTAAATTTTAACGTTTCAACATACATGGAAAGGGTGGTGTTTTATTAATGTTGAGTAAAAGCAAAGTGTGGAGGCTTCTATATGATTTTTCCTGAAATAAATCTAAATATATGAAACTAAAATTTTAAAATCTACATAATTTTTGATTCATTTGCAGCTTTTTCGTCTCTTTTTACTTTCTTTATCATTTCAAGCAATCCTTTCAGTCTTCTTTCATCCAATTTACTCTTTCTCCATTCCCGTATCTTTCTTTAGAGAAAGATTCGTTATTTTGTTGTTGATCTAGCTGCACTGTTCTTGTTTCTCTGTTAATTACATACGTACTTATTTCTCCTTCTGGTCTATCTAAACGCAAATCGCCGTCTTTTTTTCATTTTTTGCATGTTCCTTCTCCGTTGTTTGTTGTAGGAAGTGCCCAGCTTCTTAAATTCTTTTCCTTCTATTTCACCTCCTTCCCGTCTTCATTATTTCTTCTTCTAAAAACCCATAACTTTTAATTTTTTATTTTCAGTGTTTTTCCTATTTATGAATTGCTCTAGTGTCTGTAATATATTTCTCCCTTCTACGTTCTATTTAATACGTTTGTTATCTTGCTTACTGCTTAATTTCTTAATTTGTTCTCTTACATTCTTTTCCTGCTTTATAGGTCCTTCTTTCTTTCCTCGAAACATCACCATAAGTAAGTTTTCCAATTTTCTCCCTTATATCTATATTAGGTTTTCATTCCTGATTTATATATTTCCATGGTCTTTTCATTTCTTTCATATCCTTTCTTCTTCTTAGTTTCTTTTGAATTTGCGTGAATTTTTATCCTCTGTCAGTTTTCGATTAAACTCTTCCCTTTGTCTTCGTTTCTCTTCTTTTCGGTGCAGTCTTTATCCTAAAATCTAATTTTATATAAGAGTGCAGATTACATATAATGTAACCGGTGTCATAATGATTTTCCTTGGTAAAATTTTGGATCAGACGCATTTGCAATTTTAAACTGAATTAAATTTTAACGTTTCCACGGTACACGGAAAGGGAGGGCTTTTAGTAATGTTGAGTAAATGCGAGGTGTGGAGGCTTTTATATGAATTTTTCCAGGGACGGTGCCGAAATGTTTTAGAGTCTAAAGGGCGTCACGTCTATCGACTGTAAGAGTTTATTGGTTTGTGGATGCGCTATGCAAATAAAGGGTAAACAGACAATGGAAGAAAGATATTGTATTGGCACTAAATGTTATGTAATTGGATCTACCGATTGGTAGGGAAACCCCAATAAAACATTTCATCGGTGATTCGGGTCGACAATAACAAGCGTTGCCGGACGCAGATTCGAATTCAAATCAATTGAGTATCTACCCAGTTCGGTCCAAATCGATGTCCCCTAACGTAAACCGTATTAGCAGGTTTAGCAGGTTAAACACCGCAAGAAGACGACGCTCGCTGAATGCACAAAAGAGAGCAGCGAAGACATTTTTTCAGGTTGTTACTGGTGTTCTTCCGCTGGACAGAATAGCGTCGATATTGATGCTTTGGCTGGGATCAAAGTAATTTCGGAGAGAGTTAATCAATCAAGCATTAAAGAACGCACTGCAGACCCACCAAAACTCTTTTTTGGTAATTACACTTGGCGCTATTTTTTGATACTCCGCGGAAAAACACCGGCTTTTTACAATTTCCACAGAAACCCTCATTATTAAAAGGATTTTTTAATATTTAATCACCCGCTTTTAAATTGCCCCTCGTCTACATTTCCTTTATGTTGTTGCTACATAATAACTCCAATTGAACCTTTGTCGAAAACTTAAAATTTTTATCCCTCTTCTCTTGAATACTTCAATAAAATATGCAGCGGTGCTGAATAACACAAGGCACACCTGTATTACTATATTCCCTGTGACACAATAGACTCTTCATTGTCTATAAACCATAGATTCTAGAGAATTGTTCATTTCAAAACTGGCAAATTTCAGTTTTAATAATTTTCTAAAAGAAAATGTCAAAATTAATAAATCAGTTGCAAGACCCAAAAAGGAAATTAACGGAGCATTCGTGCAAGTTTCTAAAGTTTTGTAAAAGATGAGTGGCGAATTGTTGAGATGTTTGTGTTTATTAAATATTTATCCCCTTTTTCTTTATGCCTTCGTAGTGTAATCTGTTTAATGTATTGGGATGTTCACGAATGTTTCCAGGAGAACTGAGAACAATACTATACAATCTTTAATTGCGAAAGTTCAAAGGTGGCTTTTAAGGAATTGGTCCAGAGTTTAATTTCGTCCTTTTTAATTGGAAGTTTCCCCTCTGAGTAAATGTTTGTTTAAAATTTCTGTGAAGTTCGAATCGTTGTCGTAAAATCGTTTCGTCCATAATTCGATTCGGCCGAAAGAATGCACCATTGAAAACTCCAGTGGGGTCTCTTTTCGATTAATATATATACATCTGAGAGAAAGTTTTGAAAAAATGCAGCTCGCACATTTTTCAAAAAGAACGAAAGTTTGTCTGGCTTCTTGATTCTTTTTTTACTAAATTTTATTGCTTTTCTCCCGTTCCTTATCAAGATATTAGGTTACTGGGACCTTTTGAAATAGATAACAAAGGAGATGTACAATCGGATCAAGTTCGCTAAGTGGAATCTTCGAGCAGCTGCCAAATAAAATCATGTTACAAAATGTATCACTTCTCTCATTCCACGTGTGAAAATCTGTGTAAAATGTATGAAGCCATATCCATTTTTCTCCTCTTTGGATATTTCGCGGTTCTAAAAATGTCTGAATTATTACCAAAAAATATTTCCATTTGTAAAGAGCGCAGGAAATTTGTACAAACATATCTTTCATATAGATCAATACATAAAAAATACGATAGAAATGCTTAAAATAACAAATTATTCAGTGTTTTCTGACTTTATATGTGAATTCTGCTTGCCCGCGCCAGATTTAGATTCTATTCCGATTTCTGCAGCTGATAAGTTTTTATTATAATTTTTGCTTATCAAATGCGATAGGATCTGACTGCTTCATTCATGAACCCAATTTTCCACATTCAAATGGATTCTTTTGAGTTGTATCCGTTTTGTTCCCACAACAATGGGCATTGTTATTTTATTTTGACTTTCAAACGTGCAATTTGACAAGAAGATTTTGTTGCTGTTATAACTCGTTCCAGTTTCAGAATTTTTAAATACTGAATTTGAAATGGACTTTCGGTATGTATGTATATTTGAAGATATATGTATAATAATGACGCTAGCAATTTAAAATTCCCACCTGCGGGATATCATCCAAACTTTGTTGAATTCATAAAAACTTTTGAATTAGTAGAAACTGTTTTTGCGTCGTTTTGTTGGGTCGCGTAATTAGCCATTTAGGATCAAATAAAGTGTACCCTGCTTTCTATTACAATTCCACATCTTTCTGGTATAGAGTTCGTTCCTACGATATTGCATTTTGTGCCAATATTCCCTTTTAAATTGTTCTTCCAGAAATAGAAAACATCAATAATCGTCCGTTGTCAAAAAAATTTCAAGTTATATTCTACATACAGTTAACATGATAACTCCATGATAACAAGCAAAACAGTGAGTTGTCAAATTTACGATAAAAATTTGGTTTTATTGGACAGTTACAACATTCATGTTGTAATGAAAGATCGATTCCATTTTCCATGTTTTTTCTGCCGAATTTTCAATTTTCATCTGAATATAAGAACTGTAATAAGTCATAAAAAGCTTTACGTTCTGTTCTGATTCCATAAAATGCGGCTGTTTCATTAAAAGCGGATATAGATGAAACTGTACATTGTTCTTCATTGTAACATATCCCGTCTGTATTAAAATTTGCATTCGAAGGTAAAGTCAGAGTATTCAAAACGTTATGTATTTAATTAAGATAACCTATCGATTTCATAAAATTGTAAAAATGTTGGAAATTTCGGTTTAAAGGGTCGGGATAATTGGTCTTTGAGGCAGCGGTTTATCCTCAGGGAAATTACTAATCGAATGGCCTAAATGAAGCAACAATATCGAGCCTGTGTGGTCCAATGAAGGTGTCTAAACATATATTCAGGGACTTCAAAGGAGAAAATTACTAAGATATTTCGTACAAGGGATGTTGTAAACAATCGGTACAGTTTAATGAAAAGCACGACATCCGCAAATTTATCGAAGAACAACAATATTTACAGCCATCATTTATAAAGAACATCTGCTTTGTTGTCGTGTACCTAAACGGAAACTAAATTTGTATCATCAACGATAAATCCAATTTTCATTTATCGTAGCAGGATAGAAAAAGGGTACAGAGTCATCGGGGAAAACATAAACTGAGTCTGAAAGGTCGATCCATTTTTTTTGGATTGAAACCTGGACTGTTTCTTCAAGACGACAGGGTATTAAACAACTCAAAGGAAAATGTTAAAAGAATATTTTTGATTTTTTAAGGAACACAGCTTTCGGTTCGTTTGTGAATGCATAGAATGTTAGACAACATTGTTAAGAGAACTAAAGCTACTTGAATGCATTGGCATTTACAAATTGTCCTTTAATTTAATTAATTTCAGTGGTCCTAGTGGACGAAGCGACAATATTGAAGCTCTGTAAGCTGCAACAACGAACTTGCTTAGTTCTACAGTCACTGGCTAAACCTAAAAGCGAAATACAACAAACTGAGATTGAATTAAATTAAAAAAAAAACTTTTTACGTTTTACTTGTTACAACTGAGTTTAGTGAAATGTAAAACTGTTTATACATTGATTTCAGATCAGATTTTGATCACTTTTCAGACGACATAAAATTTTAAACTACCATTTCTAAATAAAATAAATCACCGCTTTTATGGACAAATGCATAAAAGATGTAGGTTGTGAAGATAAGGGCATAAAAGCGGGAAAAATCTCGGTGAATGCTGATGATGCTGTCTTGGTTGTAACTGAGAAACAGAAGTAAAGACAAACAAACGCTATGTTGCTATAATTGCTATGCAACTCTCCAAGTATCCATATGTATGTATGTTTATTGATTTATTATTATATGGTAAGTAAGAACAAAAAACAAATATAACAAATAGAAAGGAAATAAAAAAAGACATAAAAAGCAGGAGAACAGGAAGGAGACAGTAAAACAAGCACACTACATTACAAAATATTATGCTATGTAAACTTCCATTATATCATACATATTACATTAAATTAACTATGTTATAGAAGACAAGGAAATAAGAAGATATTACCATTGCGCCAATTTACTATCTCAATTAATTTCGCCGTAATCATTGATTAAATATCTGATACTATTCACAATTTAATTTCAGTTTTCGGTAAAACAGGATGCGTTGTTGCCAAATGTTAGCTATTTACGAATTCAAAGGTAAACTGCCTAGGGTATAGTACAAATTTCGTGCTTAATAAAATCAACCGAGGTCGTGCTTTCCTATACAACCCCAATTGGCAACGTGGCCGAGTAATTTAGCATTTAAATAACCAATACCCATAGGCTTTGTGTTGAATTTTCGTTATGAAACGATTAGAAGGGAGCAAGAACTATTTACAAATCAATTTCAACATTAGGGTTTTAACTTACGCTCGTAAGTCTTCTACCTACCTCTCGTAAATCATAATTTGGGAAACCTCGGTAACTTTTGGTGCTCTTATGACCTAAAGTTTTTTAAGTAAAATATGAAAAAAGATTTATACTTCTTTTTGGACTTGATTATTCAGAATATTAACTAATATCTTGTTTCAGTTCTATAAATAATTTTTGCCATGTGAATAAAGTTGTGGTGCTTGCATGAACTACAGGAACTTGCGCCAGTTTTACGCGATAAACAGATTTTAAGGAAGCTCGTTATCGTATCAGTATCTTTGTCAATTTTTTTTAAATCTATCACACCGGAAGGGACAAACGCTGACAACGCTGTTCTAAAATTTTGAAAGTGTAAATCCGACTTGTCGATAACCTTCATCGCAGGTCGGTGGAGATCCTTGATCCAAACAACTGTCGGTATTTAAAAGGATTATAGAATTTACTTTGGACACTGGGATGAGCATCGTATTATTTGTTTCATAGAATGACACTTGACAAATAATTTTCCTACTGATTAAGGTATGTGGTGGAAATGGAAGAAAAACCGGTTTCACACACTTTACATTTTTATGTTTTACTGTTTAACCAAATTTCCCAACTATATATGCAACCAACTATACAATGAGTATTCATCCAAAATTACATTTTCTTTAACAAAATTTTTACCAACACCAACGATCATGACGATCGAGAAATATGATACGTAAAGATCACTTGTAGTCAGTTACTCTTAAGCTCTTGAGAGCAATAACTGTGTTTATATGACAATATTATTAGAGTATTTTTCTGTCATTACTTTCTCTGGTTTTCCAAGCGTTACGAAGAGGAGAGTTTACACACCTATTAAAACAGATATAGGTACGTACAAAGGGAATTGAGTGTAGTCTACAGCGGCAAATATTTACGGCGCTTTGATGTCTTCGTAACAATGCATATATGCTTTTTTCACTTCTTTTTGTCTGTAACAAAAAAGTATTTAATCGGAATTTGAAGCTCACACCTGATTTTCTAATTTAAATAAATAAAGGAAAAATATGAGAGCAAATAAATGTTCAGCATTTTAACGAGCAAAGGTCGGTGGTTACTTATTTTAAATTGTTCTTTTGGCAGTTTTTAAGAGATAAGGGGCCATTTTGTAATACGCGAGTGCAATATAAATCTGTCTTTTTAAATAAAAATATACATGACATGTTATCTCAATCTCAGTGGAAACCACTTTCAAGAGACACATTCTTTATTTTCGCTAACAGTTAGCAAATTTAGCAAACTAACATTTGGGTCACATTTAAATTTATATAATCTTGTAACAAAGGTGGTGGTGAAAGTCTCATAAATCACGTTGCGTTTTTAGACATATTATTTCATTCCCATTTTCTGATAAATTTAAATCCTGTCGAAAATTCAAGTTCAAAGAATAATTTTTACGTGCAAATACGGGAGTGTTGTTGTCAGAGTTTCAGTTAAACACTCTTCTCAGAAATCTGAATGCTTACTTATATCCGCCGAATTTAAATATCAAAGGAAGTTTTATGCTGATTTGTAACTTTTCAGATATTCCAAAAAGATTCATTTTACAAACATGTAAGATTTTTTCAGGAAACTTTTCTAATTCGAATTTTTACGTGCTTTTAAAAAACTTAATTGTGAAGAAGTTTAAAACAAAATTCAATTAAAATATTGGCGAAAGCGCTTGATGGCGATTTGCAATTCTACAACATTCAATATCTGAGGCGTGTTAAAAAATGATACCCCGTTGAGATAAAAGCTTTGTCGTCACAAATAAATTTACGTAAAAGTACTATGCTATCTAAAACAAACCTCAAAATGAATAATAATGCCTCGGACGCGCTGGTGATTATAGAATGAAAATGAGCCAACTGTCTGGGCTAAAACGAGATGAAAGGAATGTAACGACAAAATGTTAAATTATATCACTTGCACGCCACATCTCACTTTTTAATATCTTTCGCGAAAGTCTTGCCAACCAGCCTCCTTTAAGAAAGACAGCCCTTTAGAAAACGAGAAAGGACGAGAAACTCTTCTTCAATCATTATTCTCTAGTAAAAACGTGAAAACCAAATTAGTGCACCATTTTTCGATTAAATACGTCCGAACTATGCTACAAGCCAATTATTCAGCAATTCCTTAAGGCGGGACTGGAGTGGAATACAATTTCGGTTTTCGTAACTATACCATCCACCAATCTTAAGATTTGACAAGTGTCAATCATCATATTATTTTGCAAATTATTGAAACACAAGGTGGCTTAACTCGGTACTAATGTTTGTTAAATTTAGAGAATTAAAAAAATGCCTACTTTGACATTTGAAAAATGTAAGAATTTTCAAGAACTAAACATTTTTGTTTTTTTTTTTGCATGAGTGAATTACTTTTCATGTATTAATTAAACCATAAATAAGAGAATATGTTTTCTTGCAGTAGAACCTCAAGTGTGATCAATATCCCTATTCAATTTTGAGTAGTTTAGAGACGTGTATTACCTTGTCATTTACACAACAAAGAATTTNNAAGAATTTAGTTTGTCAAATAATTACAATAGATGATAATTTTTGGAGCACAAAGATGATTGATAGTTTAGAAGATTTTATTTAAAAACATTGTTACCTGAAATAATAGATTCGTGATTAAAAAGAAATAAAGCAAATAGAGTTACGCAGGGATTTATAGAGAACTAGTTGAAATGTTATAGGTACCTAATTCGAGTTAATTGATTACTAATATGATAATATAACTGGTAAATGTTGTGGATTAGGTTTGATGGCTGCTTGCAATCGCAAAAAGTTACGAAGGAGAGACAATATAAAAAAAACGCGCCTATATTTTACCCCTGGGGTGGTGAGAAAAAGAATATTACAATTTCACAATTATTATGATTACCTATTCATAATAA
>QDEB01111619.1:0-21772 GCA_004193795.1 Asbolus verrucosus | reverse complement strand
TAATCTCTCACAGATGACAACTTTTGTAAAATTTTGGAAGCTAATAACTCAGGCGCTAAGTAACCGATTTTGACTTTCTTACTTTTGTTTGCCTCCATTTGATGTTTGTGACAAACTGACAAAATTTCATCGTTTTATCTTGATTAATAATGAAGGGGGGCTGTGCGCCCCCCACAACCCTTTGAGCTATATTTCCCGTTAACGAACTTAGATCTAAGAATTTGACAATGAATCCGCACACAAAATTTGAACTCGATAGGTCAAACTGTTCTCACGCTATCGATGTGATGTTCTAGAGGACCAGCGAGCGAGCGAGCGAGCGAGCGAGTCGCATGGACAAGATCAATAGCACTCCTCGCTAATGGTCGAGCCCTAAAAAATTTAATTCGATACTTGCTACTCGTGCAGTTGCGACACCCTTTCTGCTAATAAATGGCTTTGGATTAGTCGACTATGCAGTTAATGTTAGTTTTACATAATATTCTGAAAAGTTACATAGACATCAAGAGTTATCGCGGTAGAAACATTAAACGCAAGCAGACAGATAATGCATTTCAGTAAGCAGATATGATCTACACGAAAGCAGTCACGCGATACGTGTTCTGTGCTCTAGCATAAATCATATTAATAAGCCGCAATATAGAGCTTGTACCGAACATGTTTCGATATATAAATATCAATAATATAAGCCAATTACTTTTATCGCAACAAAGCTAAGTTACTGATTATAATGTAGCCGCAGTAATCGATGAAAAAAATATTTCACGTTTTGGAGAACTTCTTCGATACTGAGCTGTCAGAAATTATCAGAAATTATTTCTGCACAGACGTCGGAACTGTCGAATGTGGCCTATCTTTGCACTCAAACGAAACGAAGATATAAGAAATCGAGTTTCTCTTTTAAATGTATCTACATCATCTTTATGTTTTTTTTTTTTTAACTCTTATATCTAGAATTAAATCGAGTGGAGCTGGATTGTAGTATCCAATTCTTTTAAATTAAAAGGTATAAAATGTCGAACCTGCATTGCACAGAATAAAGTTTCTTGCGATCGGATTTTGTAAGCGAAGTACGGTATCGAATTATAACTTTACTTTTACAAAACTTAATATCTGTGCCTAGGTGCAGTGGTAGACATGGTGTTGGCTTTCTGCATTTTATAAAACCGGGGATTTCTTTAAAGATTCATTGCTTTCGCACAGTTTCGTCGACATGAGAAAAATTTTGATTTAAATTCTGAAAGTTCGCAGTAAGCGGTCGACAGTTGAGTCGGTTAAAATATAGTTAACTTGGACATGTTAACCTGAAATATGAATAATTGTCAAGCAAAAACATGCTGCTTTTTTTTTACTTTGTATATAATTATTCTGCCATGACCTCCATTATTTAGAAGGGGTAATAATTGTTCAATCAATAACCAATAACGTAAAATATGATATCGCATGTAGATATTATCTATCTCTTGTAGTCATCGTTTCCAAAAAAAAATTATTAAATACATTTAAAAATATTTTTTTACTAATTTTAAATTGAACTGAGTGTTCGGAATACTGTGAAAGAGGTGAAGTTTTTTCTATCTCCCCTGGCTGAAATCGATTCTAAGTTATGGAGAACAAAGGAGTTTAAACTTCAGTCGGAATAGTAAGAGATGTATCGAGATATCAGCAGTTGAGTTCCGGAATTTGTGCAGCCATGCCTTGATATTTCCTAGTCTTCGTTACCAATGTCACTTTTGAATAAAATCCTCCCTCTAAGTTGGAAAAAATTAACTTGACTGTTAACGTACCGGGGTTAAGTTTTGTTACTTTCAAGAACTTTTGTCGCTCTTTCAAGAGATAAGGTGATTATAATTGAGAGAGAGAGCAAACATTTTTGCCTTTTCCGAATTCGAACGGGGTTCAAAGAAAAACTAAGAACAACTCAAATGAAACATAAACATGTGGTGAACAAACAGTATTGTTTGCGAAGAAATACAGTTTTATGGATATCTGCTACGTATCTTTATGTATTATTTATCAGTAAACACAGACGTAACACAATTAACAACAATAATGGACCAATTTTTATACTTTTGAGTCAGTTTTTCTCCGTCCATTCTGATAATTTGTATTGAAGTTAGGATGGAAGACAGTTACTACTCTTTTGATCTCTGCGACTGAGATTTATCTAGGGAAATATAATTTTTATGTAATATTGCAATTTTTCATTTCAATATTGGACATCAGAAACTTTTTCCTTTCAGTGGCGATATCAAGATTCAACACTACTTCTTTGATGTGTGCCATAGATGGTTTCCGCTTGTTGAAAGTTTGATTTTTTTACATTTGTTGTTCACCCCCATTTCTACGTCACATCGTTCGTCCTACTTTTGTAAAATTTGCACATTAGAACGATCGTGTAAGGGAAGTATGACGCAGTTAAAATCAGATTTGATGGGCTGATATAATATGTACAGAATCAATTAAGGCAAATCCCATGCATATTATGGTACATGACCGGCTTGTTGAGAGTGATTAATAATGAATTAATGTAAAGATTAGTGTCTACTAATCGATGTGCACGTCAAATATAGAGCTATAATTATTGCAAAACATCCATCACGAAGCTGCAGAGCAGCTCCAGTCGTTAATTGTGTAGTCTTCGTCATAAATTTCGGAAACTACAAACAAATAAAATGATTTAGAATAGCTCGCGAAATGTTGGTATATATAGGTATTTAATTAAATTACAGGAATACTGAAGGATCATAATTCTATTATGCTTGCATAGAAACGCCAGCTATTAGTTAGTTAGTGGGAGCTTCAGCCTTCCACATAATTCAAAGATATCTAACTTGCCACCTTCTCTCTCTCCTGCATTACTCCTGTTGTAATTACACTGATTTTACTAGAGAAATCTGCATAAATTGCTCAGCGGTTAAAATAATCATTCCTTTATCCCGCCAAAATTTACTTTGCAACCGAAACCGCCCAAATTATTTCGGAGCTTCAATTTCTATCCGAAAAAATTCGAGTTCCCACCAGAAAGAAATTGTTTTAAGGATCAGGTCGCTGTTTGGTCGGTCCGATTACGTTCAGAACCCAGTCACGGAGTTGCTATTGTCTTTGCTATGAACACTAATGTTAGGAAATCGCAGTCGAAAAGAGTTGCCGAAGTTGCAGCTTAATGAAGATATATTTTTATTGAACGTATTAGCTCAGCAGCAAGAATTTCTGATCAAATCGGAAACTGCTCGAAATAAAAGATCGAAGCAAGCACGATCGTCCTGCTGCTTCATCCTGGACTCGAAACTTAATTGGAGATGTAGCGAAAGTTGAAATAAGCTGGGTGTATCAATCATACATAAACACGTCCATATTTATTTACTTAAAAAGCTTTTACGCACATAAAGCAACAGAGGAATCCTTTTATCAATACATATATTATTCAGCCAGATACGTTCCTTTTGAATTTAAAATAAAGCTCTAATAGCAAACGTTGTTTTCAAAAGTTCGCTTTGCTATCGTATGATAATGCAAGCTGCTTACACTGTGATCACGTTCTCGTGATGTGTAAAATAAGGCACGCAAAGGGTTTGTTCGTTACATATACTGTAATAATATTTGTGAAACCTTCCAAAAGTTACTTTTCGGTATATTATTTACATAATGTAAGAGTAAAGCGTTTTTCAAATATTATAAAGCGAGCATAAAGGGTCCAAAAACTGTTTTTAATTTACTCAAGTCACCCATTTTAGAGTCAAAGACCCTTCAGACAATATTCTAAAAACGTAATATAAAATAAAGCAAAATTGATGTATGAATAGGTTACAAACGTTTGTACTTTGCAATTCAATTTTCATCTCTTACGGGCTCGCCATTAAGGGAAACTGAGGTGAAAGAAGCGACTTAAAAAAATCATGATCACATGAATGATTACGAATGGCGAAAATTTGATTTTCCCACAGCAGGCAATTCATAACGAAAACAAATTTCCCATTTCTTCTTGACAAATGATCGCCTTCCAGGTGTGGAGCTGAAAAAGTACTTAGAGTCGAAATTTTTGAAGATTTTTTGCGATTCTGGATCCGGACTTGTCGCAATAAATCGCAGAGCTTTTCGACTTTTGTGATCAGTTCACACGCGACTCTGGCTGCTTACGTGATCCATTCAAAACTGTTAAAAAATGAACTTCATAACTGCTTTTGACGTGTTGGGTTAACTAGTGCCGAAACATTTTGCTTTAATTGCGATAATCATCGTATTTTTCCCCAAATGGATCTAAAATTAACCGTAAAAAGTTTACTGAACAGAGTAATGACGTGCGACACGCAAGAAACTTAAATCGTTCCTTATCACCAATAAATGTTAATACATATAACAAGCACTAAAATGGATTTAATTTACTTTTTGATGTGTCTATACACCTAACAAGTGTCATTAGTGTGTTATCAGAGTTTATTACACACTTCTCCCCCCTCATAAGTTAATTTACTCTGTCGAGGTTAAATTTGGGGAGTTTGTCCTCAGCATGCTGTTTTTTAATATAAGGTAATACGGAAAATACAGTACATATTACGAGAAGATTTATTAAAAAAAACCTGTACCGCAATCTAATTTTAAAATATTGTTATGTCATGTTTTGCCGAGTAGAAACGCAAATGACTGAACTTTTAGAAACGAAATCTGAGCTTTCGGGCAAACAAGAGGAGGGATAAATGCTGGCGAAGCAAGGCTTCGGGAGACAAATCCTTCTCATTATTTCTTTGTAGAGCCATTACGTGTTTTCTCAGTCATCTGGTAGCGGAGGATGGACCATCTCTTCCTATTTGAGTCGATAATATGTAATAAACTAGCCCCGATACAGTGATTAATTTCCGCCTTTATTAAAAGCAAATTTGGATCCCGAAATGTGTTGTGTAAGAAACAATTATGAAATAATTTCATCGTTCATTCGTTTATTATCACAGCGATATGAAAGCCCGTCGCTCGTTATTAATAATTTCGTAAATTTCTTTCGCAAATGAGCGTGTAGGTAATTGATTAACAAATAATTTAATTTAAAGTTCTCTCACAAAGCTCATCTATTAAACACTTTCATAATTGCCCCAAATTAATTACTGAACTCGAAGAGAATAGTTCTCTTCGAAAACAAACACTAATTCAAACAATCCGGATATACTAAACGTCAGATCGGCAGGAAGTGATTATTTATAACTGTACACTACAAGAATATTGTTCTTCGAGGCATTTTTATCAGGAAGGAAGCCATTACTCTTTGTGCTGCTTTTTGCTGAATCCTCATGGCAATTTGTAAGTTGTCCAAACTAGTCGTGACATTACTAAGGCCTTGTAATTACTTATTTACATAACATTAACCACTGCTATCAGAAATCCCTGAGCTGTGATGGTCCACATTCGCCCAACCCTTCAATGAGTAATTGGCAGTACATAAAGCGGCCCACATCCCAAAATGTGCTGTTCGCTTTCGTCATTTATTGATGGGCATCCACAAAACCATACCAACGTTTAATGGGTTCATTTAATATGTATGTACAACGAACAGCTAATAATTGTTTCGAAATAACGGACATAACAACGTGTAGACTAAAAATACACCGGAAAAATGAAGAAAAAAAGTTTAACAAGCAATGATTAATATTTAGCACCATCTTGGATCTGGACAGTCTCAGCGAACCACTGACCACCTCCAGGAAGGCGTGGGACAACTCGACCCGTTGGAGGTGAAACTGAAATTGGAAAAGTACAAGAATAGAGTCACGTGGTGTTTATTGTAACAGTTCGTGTCCACGTTTGAAAATGTCCGGTTGAAATCGTCAGTTAATAACTTTCCTGAAGAAAAGTGAGGTCTGCCGATTCTTACCCAATTGTCACGTTTTAATAATGGCTGCGGTGTGGTCTTTATTGGCTATTGAGACATCAATTTAGTTAAAATTCCAGAAATTCATTTGCAAATTGGACTTTTTGACTGTATTTTATAGGACCACGTACCGAGTTATCCTTTTAAATTTGACAGTTAATTTTAGCGAGGTAAAACAATTTCTAAATTGAGAACACAACAGCGCTGCAGACAACATTGAGAATAAAAATCTCATTTTGTTAATGTATAACACAAAGGAAACGAAATGGGTGCGCATAGAATTATTAAATGAATCCACTTTTAAATATTATTAGAACCCACCCAATAAACTGACAACTGCACTTTTGCAATATTTTTAATAATTAATCAAAATCAACGACTTGGTTTATTCTTGATGTTGCTTATGAAGAAATGGACTGAATGAAAAAAAAATTTGCGTTTTGTTAGAAATCGATTTTGTGAGGGTTTAATTGCTAAAGTCGAATAACACATCACAAAATCAATTTTTTATTCGACTCAAGACAAGACTTATTGCGACATTGCGATGTGAATTCAGAAGTGGGAAAGCTAGACCGTCGGTAATTGAAAAAGAATATTGCACGAAAGTGTTCATGTATGTTTATTTCGTTTGTCTTTCTCTGCTAATGCAACAAGAAGTTCTGACGTTGTATATGAGAGGTTTTGACAGAGTTGTGAATTAACTTTTCTGAAACAAAGAAAAAAATTCGTTCAGCTGGGAGGAGTAAATCTCGCTGTCACGTCAATTTTTAAATAGTTCCGGTGGAAGCTGTAAAATAGGAGGACATTCTATTGAATATTGTAAGTAAAGATAAAACCTAAAGTGAATAGAGTAAGCGAGAACTGAAGTTAGTGAAAAATTGTACAGCGCGGCAATAAAAGAGCGACAGTGAACAATTTTTACATTCTTTGAGGTGTTTATTATGCACAAAGTTCGTGATTTTTGCGGTTGTTACGTGCTAAGCAGCTTAAATTACAACACTGTAATCCATTACTTATTTCCGGAGGAGATACCTACGTGATACTTAGATATAAATTCCCATAATTATTATCAATTTAGCGTCTTGACACCAAACATAATTTCAAGAATAAAGAAAGAAGTTAGAAGAAACTAGACAAAGTCGTAGATCTTTATCAAAAAAGGTAAAAGCATACATAACAACATGCTGCTGATATGTAAATTCTGAAATAGGAACAGCTGCAAAGCAACTTGTTCAATGCACGAACTGTACTGTATTTTAACAACTGCACTTATTAACGACACATGTTACTGATCATGCACATATTTTCAAAGAACATGCATAGAACAGCACAAGAATACAACACATAATCTTGTAAGAACACAGACTTTGCATCATCGTGAGATGAGGTGGAAATCAATTGATTCAGATTTATTACCGCAGGGTTCAAAATGATCAAAATGAGAACGGCAATTAATAGGTTCCGGGTTAAACTACGTATTTATAACGAGATTAAAGTTGTAGTAATAAATAAATTTGAGGGTGAAACTGCGAGTTAATAAATGCGAAAATAGTTGAAAACGTCGTCGAAAACGCCGCAACATGAAACAGATGTGCACATAAAACATCAGTTTTCTGTGGTGTCTAAAGCGATGACAAATTTTTAGCCTCTTCCTAAATGCGTGCCTGAAGTGAGAAATGACAAGGATCAAGCTGGACTTAGCGCTTGAAACTAAGGACATGTGTCAGCAGACGATAATGAATTTAAGTTTGTCGTGGCGAAACCACAATTGGGTTGTAAAATCAGCCACATATTATTAAATCACCCGACATCCTTCTATTCAGACCTGATAAGTTAATGCCGAAGCTTTGTCAGGAAAGTAATTTAAAGAGGGCGGTATGTATATTTTACCACCTGAAAGAAAGGCGCTATGCTTTCTTTTCATTAAAAAGAATATTGTGTGAACTTTTTAAATTCTTGGAACCATTCATTATTAAAACAAAAGGCTCAAGGGAATTAATAAGAATGTTGTCGTCGATTTTGTTAAAACCAAACTTTCCTCTAATGGCTCGGGTTTGTGGGAATTATTATAATAACTTAATAACATAATAATAATTTTTATCTAATATACAAGAGCGAAAATTTTGTGCATTGCGATTTGTGGCTTTTCTAATAGAAGAACTTGCATAGTTTTGCTTCTGTTTTGCAGCTTCACTTTGTTCCATCGATTTTTTCTCAATCACAATTTTTTTTAACTTCGTATCATAAAAAAATTGTTTTGGCTCATCCACCACGTTTGAATCTATCCAACTTTTGGCTCGTAGCAAAATCGGTTCTTACTGATATTGCTTGGTGGCATTCTCTTTGATCCAGAGATTTTTGATTTCTTAATGTGCTATCATGAAAGCTTCATCTTGGCACATCCACCAAACTTGGACAAGTCCAACGATTGGCTTTTAATAAAAGAACCTGTTTCTTTGTTCCACGAACATTCAGTAATTACACAAAGATTCAGTTAGCTTGGCTTCATACAAGAATTTCCTCCTTTAACCCATTCACCAAATTTTGCACGAATCCAGTATTTCGCCTCTAATCATGGAACCAGATGCATCATTTCTGTAGCTTTTGCTTTGTTCCAGAGATTTTTGATCACTGCAAATATTCTCTTAACGTCATGCTGGACAACAAAATCATTCCGACGCATCCATCAAATTTTGAATTACCCAACTTTTGGGTTCTCAGAGAGAATTTGCTATAAAAATGGTACTGTTTTGTAGGTTTCAATTGATTCCACAAATATTTATTATTCTACAAAGATTTGTTTAACGTGCTATCTCAGAAAAAAAATTCGTCTTGGCGCATCCACCAAATTTGTACTTATCCATTCGCTTCTTGCTATCAGAACGCATCGACATTTTCATGATAATAATTTATTTATATAGCAAGTTTCATTAAAGTCAACGCAGTCGAACTTCTTGAGTTCAAAAAACCAAAGATATTCTAGAATCACAATTTGAAGGTGATATACATACCTATACAGACATATGACATAATAAACTGTAAATAAACAATTATAAAACATATTAGACTGTCCTGAAAGAATATGTATCAATGAGTCTATTTATGTTTCATTAGCTTAATGTAGTTGGAAAAAAATAGCAAAAACGATAATAAACGGAATAAAATGTACCGATGTTGAATAGAATTTATTCAAACGTATTCTGAATCCAAAAAATCTAAAAAAAGAGAACTAACTGATAGAAATTTTGGTTTATCTTCTATTTGCATTTATGATATAAATCATCATTATGCGTGAAGTACTAATGGATATAAACATGTTTTCCTTGGTTAGGCATAAGTTCTTCGCATTATCTAAACCGAAGGCGAAATTACTTAACAAGAACGTTCCAAAAATCGTCGATTTTGTTAAAACGTAACCTTCTTTCAATGCCTGGAGTTTGTGGGAATTGTTGCGAAAGTCGCGTTATCACGGAAGAGATATAGAATTTCGATAATGCGTAAAAGTTGTTCCTGTTAATTATTTCAACCAACTGCTTGAGCTGCAAACTATCGCTTGTTTGCGAGAGTAAATGATGTAATGCACAAGACTGAAAATTCTGTGTGGAATGAATTGGTTTATTAAAGCCACTGCAATGTGAGAACGTAATGAGTAAAGCGTAACTTGATTTAGTTAATAAATAAATAGGCGTCGTTATTGGCAAGGGTGTTTAATTAAGCAATCAGTTAAACTTTGATGGGATCAATTCAGGAACGGCGGTTCGACAGCTGACACAAACATAATACAGCCGACGATAAATTGCCCCAACCCTGCTGATTATTCGCTAATTGCTTTTTTATTTACAACCCCGCAACAACTATATAATAGCGCACTGTATTAGTATTCAAGATTTTTAAACAAAGACATCTGAATTGTTGTATTTACACGGAAATAATTCATCTTTCGAATAATTGGAACTGCCACAATGACAATTTGATGTAATAAATGCACGGGGGGATTTATTCTATATGAGTCTTTTATCCGCAGTTCTTGGACGAAGTTTCTATTAAATTCCTTTCACGAAATGTTGTGCTTGTTCCAAGTTTTCCTAGAAGGGCTTTTATAATTCGAAATAATTGGAATACATGGTTCGATGGTGTAATGGTCGAGCTTCAGCAAATTCTCTAAACCTATTTCAATTTACTACATTGAAACGCGCTGGTAGTAAGCTTTTGATTAGAACGCCGACCGTAATCGGTCTAGAATGCCCGACGATATTAATTAATCGAATTTCACAAAACATCTAAAAATCTCTTCGGCAAATAAAACGAGGCTGATGAAAGACAATGCAAGATATGAGCTCAGCAACATTAAGTAATGTCGCTCAGGCGAGGTTATACGAGCTCACGGTTGAGAGCTAGTCTAGAGCTTTCAGAACGGTTAAATTAAAATTTCATCCACCATATTTTAAAATACCTCAAGGCGAACCAAATTCAATTGTTGATTGCAAAAAATTGTTATAAGTGAGGGTTAAAATTTTTGAAATGTTGTATTGAAATTAAAATCAAATTCAAAATAATTCGATGCAACACGTACATGCAACGGTAAATAGAACAGTTTCTGGGAAGTTTAACTGGTTTTAAATATTTAATCGAAAACATCAATATTGACGTGTTTCGGGACGTATTCACATAAATAAACCACAGCAATCAATAGAAAAGTGCCACAATAACAATATTTATCTATTGCTCAAAATTTACTGTTCTAATTTAGTTGTAGTCTATATTTGACTTACGAATGGTGAGAATTCCATATACGACACCACTCATATTGAATTTATCGATCGTATTTGCCTTATTTAGACGAAATTCTGAGTCTCTAAACTTTCAAATGAACGCAGCTCTTGCAGAAAAATAAAACTAGGGTGCTAGTTGCATCCATTCGCAACATTGCAACAGCTATCCTAGCCTATTTAAAAGAAAAATATAATTTAATCAAGAACATACGTACATAGGGGTACAATGAATAGTTTTAAGATATGTTTGTTCATTTTACTGGGTATAAATTTAAACTACGTTAATAATAATCAAAGAGTCTCTACAGGAGGAATGAATCGAATCGGACGTACTTGTTATCAGTCGTATAACCAATATTGGTTTTACCTAACCTAGTGCTTACATAGGCCAGAGAAACTGGAAAATTTATTCACTTATTAGAGTAGTGTTGGTTTAGGTCTAGTCCTTAGAACTCTAAAATAATGACGGTGTGTTAATAGCTATACATTTTAGCTTGACCAATCACAGTTCCTGAATTATCATTTTCAAATATTGAAACAATAAAATTTACCGTAAATCAATTTGCTGAATTTTAGGTTCAATTAACTTTGTATTGTAAATTAAATCTTCAATGAACTAGGTATTTGCCATTTTCCACTTATCCGATTTTTTGTTTCTGATAAAAGAATTTTCTAGTAAAATATTAGATTATTCCACAAAAATTTACTTAACGTGGTATCGTAAAAAAATTATCTTGGCGCATCCACCATTTTTGAGCTTACCAAATGTTTCAATTTTAACAAGAGAACCTACTAGGAAAATGCGTTGTTATCGACATTATTTCATAACTTTGTCTTTGTTGTACAAATATTTGATAATTCTACAAATATTCTTTTAACTTGGTTGTATAGAAGAAATTGCCTAGTACAGCATTCGTCAGATTTGGATTTATCAAATTTTCAGCTTCAATAGAAAACATATTATTGCACAGAAATCATTGTTAATGGTATTATTTTGTAGCTTTCGCTTTGCTCTATAAATATTTCGTCATTCTACAAAGATACTCTTAATTTGGTTTTGAAGAAGAAATTGCCTTTTTGACGAATTCACCAGATTTGGCCTCTAATAAAAGAACTTTTTAACGGGGTGCATTGTTATTAGCACCATTTTGTAGCTTCGATTTGTTCTACAAGTATTTGACCATTCCATAAAGATTCAGTTAACGTGGTATCATAGAAAAAATAATTCGCTTTGGCGCATCCACCATTTATGAGCTTATCAAATTTTTCGCTTCTAACAAGAGAACCTAATAGCAAAATATATTGTTATCGTTATTGTTTGGTGGCTTTCGATTTTTTCTACAAGGATGTAATCGTTCCACAAAACTTCAACTGACGTGATATCAAAGAAAAAAAAATTGGTCTTGTCGCATCAACCATTTCGAGCTTCTAATAAAAGAACCAGCTAACATAACTCGTGCAGTTTTAATGCTTTCTCTTTCTTCTACAAACATTTGATTATTGTACAGACTCTCATAATCAATGTCTAATTTTTAAATTTCGAAATAAATTAAGTTTCATTTTGTTAAGTGCAATGACATGCAAGATCTTAACTATGAATAGTGTACAATTCAGATAATTTGTTGGAGACGACGTGATAGTATTGTATGTAAAATTTCATCGAAATCGGTCCAGATTAACTTAAGTTCGAAAAATCAAAGACATCTTCAAAAATGATATGTCATTTTCTTGAAATATCAAAATGTAAATACGCATCAATAAAATATATTAGGTAGAGAAAAATGAACGAAATCCTGGCTCTTTCGCCCAGAGCAATGTGTATTAACGCGTCTGTTTATATGATTATGTACTTCATTAGTTTAATGTCGTTGGAAAAAGACATCAAAAACGACAGTAAAACAGCGAAATGTACCGACTTTAAGTAGATTAGCGCAAGATTCGCTTAATGAATTTGAAATTTTGATCAAAACGTATTCTGAATCAAAAAACAGAGAACTACTTGATGTAAATTTTGGTTTATCTTCTATTAGCATTTATGATGTAAAACAGTATTATGCGACATGCGACTACAAACACTCCACTAAAGAAACATGTTGTCATCGGTTGCGCATAAGTTCTTCGCATTTCTGGTAAATAACGTGGGGGCGTGTTATGTGCGCCTGAAAGCAGCGTTAGGGTATGCGAATCTCAAAACCTTGGGGCTGGGGGTGCTCAGACTGTAGTATTTAGGCCAGACAACTCGAACAGGCGCAATTTACGATTACAAGTTCGCATTTGTAATACACGCTTGTGTTTTTTCGGCAGAAATGCCTGCTCCGAAGAGTGGAATTTCTCGAACAGTTGGTTTTTCAAAACAAATTTGCAAATGACGATATTCGTACTAATTCGGTCGTCTTTGTGATGATAAAAATTCATTTGTCATAAAAGGCTTTGTATCCGAATTTCCGAAGTTGGAGACCGTTGTAGGGCCTCGAGGTATGCAAACAACATTGAAATTCTTTGTTCGTTGTTGTTGAATTTTTATCGATTCGGTGCGCAAAAGACGAGTGTGAGACTCAATTTGCAATCACTGAATAATTTATTGTTTCATCAAATTTAGTTCCTCGAAGGGCGAAAAAATATTGTTTCAATGTGGATCCGCCTCCGGCCTCGCCAAATCTGGATTGCTTTAATTTTATATCAGCGAAATTCATTATAAGTTTCACAGTTATTACGCCGAAATTAGTGAACTATGTTGGTCAAGCTTAGACCGAAAATTCCCCAGGCACTGCTGATATCTCTCCGTGTTCCAATTAAAAGCAGAACACTACTAATTCTAACTCTCGGTGTGCGACAGCTTTATTTCAAGCCAACTCGAAAACTTTCTTGTTTGTATTTTATAATTTCGACTGAGATCCTGTTTGTAGCCCAAAGAAGCAGCACAAAAACTTTTAAAGCTAAATTAACATTATTGGAGTTACTGTTGAATTTATACCTATCTTTAATTTTATTCGTGACTTCTACTTCCACCTTTATTGCGTGTTGCTATGATAATGTAAATTAAGCAATTAAGCATCTGGAGTTCTCCTGCATAAACAATTTACCATGAAAGAATATTAAAATTTTAATAGTCGTTACATAAAATTTTCCGACTTAATCTTTATTATTCTTTATTGTCTCTTATAATGGTAACGACAAGCTTATCTACGCTAATCGACTAAATCAAAACTTTTACGATTGCGAATGACGACATGGCTGAAATATTTATCTTGCCGGTCTACGACTCCTGCTAAATAAACACATTACTTTTAATACGTAGCCACATTACCATAAAATGTCATCTAGCATTATTATTTTAGTTCGTCTTAATATCAAAAGTAATGATGTAATTTCGATGAAAAACGACATCTTTTAGGTTCTCCATTACCTGTAGCTTTAGAGAAAATATAAAGAAAATGTTCCCATTAAGAGGGAATCAAATGTTGGCGGAATAAAATAAGACATGTTATTTTCTTTGAAATATTATGGTATCAATAAAAGCTTTCTTTGTAGGGATTTTGTGACGTTGCTATTGCTTACATAATCTGTATCTCAGAACGTAACAATCAACGTCAAAGCACCGATAATTTGTAAACTTAATGTCAATTTTTTTCATTTCAATATCATGTTTGCTTTATTAACAAGCATTGTCCAAATTGTACCCTCCTACAGTACGCTCGATGTTTAACATTTGCAAAATTATTGGTCTCTTGAGAAATAAAATCACTGTCACCCGATATTAGTTGTTAGTTCTTGAACCAAGCTACAAAAATATACCTACCACTCAGGGTTTGCTTTTGAACGCTGTAACACTATTCTCATTAAATCTACTAACAAGCTCGTCTACTTGTTTTTAATCCAATTATTCTATAATATGTATGTTTAAAAACCATTATTTTCTATTTCGTCGGATATCAGCCAGTTTTCTTGATTTTTCTATGATGCAGTGAGTGTTGGAGAAAACTCAGAAAAACTGCAAAGATTTTCAACTTTGGCATGTACTCCCTTTTTAAATCCATAATTCCGTTTTATTGTACCGATTTAACCAATTCTATTGTCTATAAATATAACGAAAGACTTCGTCGTAACAACAGTTTAGCCTTATTTATATTAATATTTTGAACAGCTGTACTAAAAGAGGCAATAGCACTAAATAACAGTTTTGTTTGATAGCTCCTTTCCTAGTAAACGAAATAGTCGAGTATTTGGCATCCATAAAAATTGAAATATAACTTTGTCTGTATTTGTAAGAATTCATTTGAGAATTTGACTGACAGTTTAACATTTATTATTAGAGATTTTATACAAAATGCATATTTGTCTTTATCAATTGCATATTTGGGCAACATTTGCGTATTTAATTATCCAATGGCGATTTTCAACATACAACGGTTTCAACTTTGTCTTTAAAAATACCGAATGTGGGACAGCATACTAGGTGATCTGGACCGGACCTGACCTGATACAAGTCTTCATATAGGAGAGTATATGCAAGCAAAATGATGCATATTTAGAGAAATCACCGCAAAAGGATGATTATAAATCTACATATTCATCCACCAGCAAATTTAGTCAGTTGCAAGATTCGATAGTTAAGCATTAGTTTTTAAAAAGCTAGATAAAGAATTAAGAATTAAAAAAATTAGTAAAATGGTCGCAAGGACGATTTTGATTTTTGTAACCTCAACATTATGATCATTGTTGTTTTAGTCAGACTCGCATTCTTCGAATGCATTAATTTTGCAATTATTTCTTACAGTCCAAGAAACACATTCTGCTTAAACGCAAACGCTTGTGGGCCTTGTCGATTTCAAATTCTTAATCATGCGACCTGCCGGACTACAAAATGCTAAAAAGAGGTAACATCTGCCCATCAGATTAGACTTGCAGCAGCTATAAAATCGTAAAGGAGAATATTTCCAGATAGAGCTTTTGACGATGTTATCTTTGCCAACGCCGGATTCACGCTGAAGCTATTTCAATGGTGCATCAAATTCGAGCGTGTGCCACTGGAAAAATTAAGTTTTCTCATGATAGCGACCTCAGCAATTTGGTTTTTACGTTTCGTGCATGTCAGCTATTATTTTTATATCGCAATAAACATTACGGTAATCATATTATGTTATGTAAGCCAAAACCTCCAAAGTTCTCCCTAGATTCATCAGTAACGTTCTTGTAAAAACCGTTTCGTGTTATTTAATTAATGCCGTTAATATATTAAAATGTAAATAAAAACTTTTATGATTATGGAAATTGCATGTAGTCTATTAAGGCAGTAATGTAACTTCGTTCAACTAGAATTATATTAGCATAAAACTGCTTACGTAAATTTTATTGACCAGGATATTCCAGACGACAGATATTAACGAACTAATTTCGAGTATATTGTGCAGCCATACTGAACAGAAATGGAAATGCAGAGACCATCCTCCGAATAGTTTACTTCGGCGAGCCTATAATTTTCTACCTTGTACATAGATCGCATAGAAACCGATCAAATGCTAGTTAGAAACTTTGTTGCTCCATAACACTTCGAATTAGTGGATTGTTCGAAATTGTGTTTGCGCAGGTGTTAATTAAACGGTATTTAATCACACCAGGGATAGATTTTTGTGTGTCGGGAGCGGAAAGCTCGAGTTCTGGACGGGCGCAGTGTGGGATCAGGGGTTTAATTGCAGACCATCGCGAACGTATCAGCCGTCTCCGTGAAGTTGCAGAAAGCTCCCGGATGAAATAGTTTCAGTACAGCATATAAATCCCGTGTCACTTTATGGTTGTAGCGCTTCCATGCGATGGCCATAAGACTTTGCGTTTAGCCTGTTGAACATTTTAGTACGAGTCCTCGGGCATTACCGCTGAAGTTTGCCTGTTTCTGTCAAAACTTCATTCAGACGCATTAAGCTGGCCCTCGCACAGCCGAGTCACCGCCGATTGGAGTCGGCAACAGTTATTAGAAGTAACACCGGGAAATTTTTAACTTCGTCGAAAAAGTCGGCGTTAAATAAAATTTATGCAGTCAGGAGGGAGCAATGGTGAGGGAATTACTGCGTTTTTTCAATTTCCACATTGAGGGGGTAATAACAGCGTGACAGGCCGTAAATTTGCATNNAGTGAAAAGAAAGATGCTAAAAGAATGCCATTTAGATCTGTTATCACGGCAAGATGAAGAGCATCGAATATATTTTGCTGACGTAAGAACTTATTTTTCTGCGGGTGCTGAATTCGATTTTCTTCCGCAAATTTATGCTATTCGCGTTTTTCACGAGGATTACTGGTTTGTAAAGCCGCAGCCTGCAAGTAGTATAAAATTTAAAGTTTCTACAAAATTTCACGAGATCAGCCCCTGCCACTTGTCTGTCAAAAAATGGAACGCGCTCTCGGCATACAAATTTCCGACTTCTCCCATCAAACCATAAAACATATAAGTAATGCGTGCGCACTGTTTACAGTTTTTTCACCTCCGAACTAACTCAATTAAATGTCAAAGTGGCAGATATCTCCCACGCTTCGCAAAACTTGTGTAACCACTCCAAAATGAAATGGACTAATAAAGTACTTTCTCGGGAAGCTTGTCACGTAATTTCATAAACAAACTCCACTGGAGAACAGTAAATAAAAAGGACTTGATTCCTGCATATCTGCAAAATGTAGGGTTCGTGTGGCCATCCGACTTTAATTTACTTACCCAACTAAGCTTCTTGAGCACATTAAAAGTAGCAGTGAGCCGTTTAACCCCTTATTTGAACATCAATCTCTTTTAATATAGTGTACTTTGTTAGTGCTATCGACTCAAATGGAAGCCTTCGCATCTGCGAGGATTTAGTTTTGTTATTGGAAGAACCTTATAACGCAAATTCTCTTCCGAACCATCTAGATCTTTTACGGAGTTTTCCTGCGGTTTATGACTTTGCCCACATAAAATTTTTCGCTGGCGTCGTAAATAAAATTAAGTCCCATTGATTTTTCCACGTTTTACATAAATCAACTTGGACACGGTTTAAATACGTATCGGGCGTTTTGGGAAAAATTTTATTGTCGGGATAACGTAAATATTTTGATAAGACGGCTATTTCGACACCTACGCAAATGCTCCGGGGCGAGATAAGAGAAACACGATAAATTCGAGTTTTTATCGTCCGCCTTTTAAAACGGATATTGAAAATGTGCAAAGTCATTCAAATTCACCATGCATCGTACCCAAAAATCGCTGTAATGGAAAAATTCATAGATATTCTGACTCGTTGGCCAGGACAGTAAATCAAAGGGATGTGCGAATGGAAATTATCGACGAATGCGACTAATCGAGATCGTTATTTCGAGTTCCCAAAAACAGGGTCCGGGGAAACATTGTCGCAAATTCGGCTGAAATATTCCAAGAACGCGAGACTGTTTGTCTGAAAGTAGATAAATCCTCATTTTCTGCTCGTTTCGTATGATTTCATTCGAGCTGAATGCAGTTAATTACGGGGGCAATAATGAGGCGAATCGCTTTGAAGACTTTTCGTTAATCGCACGATATAATCTATCGAAGCGTTTGAGCAAATTATCCCCCAACCAAGCAATGACCCCGCACTAGATTAGAAGGGAAGAAAATAGCTGTCGACTTTTTCAACTCGCACCCTTGCACGCTGTTTGAATATTAAACGCAGTCTTAAGAGTTGCTCTCGACTGCTGCTATACATCATCGCTTTATCGTACTTTAGTGTTTGTAATGCCCGTCTAAATGAGACTTTTGGTGCTAAAAGGTCTCTGAAACTTTCATGATCAGTTTTTGGAAAGTTGCTATTTTTATTTTTCCGTTTTGATTTAAAATCACACAGCTTTGAACCTGGTCTCAAAGTGAAACAATTTTCATCTAGTTGCGAATTCTGTTTTTAGTTCGAACCTCATACAAAAGTTCAGTTCAAATAAATTTACATATAGAAGATATTGGAAATTCATATCTCACGAGTAAAATACATACATTACCGTGAAAGTCGCATTCTAAAACTGAAATGTGCAATTTCCATTTGTTGAAGCAGCGCACCAGCATTTTCCAAACTTTCAATATTATTTATTTATCAAATAAAGGGGTAAATTAACCATACTTTCCCCACGAAATTTTATTCAATTGTTTGATAAACTTTACTTTTAGAACAAATGAAAATCGCAAGGCACCACCGTGAAATTTTCTTTTCGCGTAAAGTTTCCTTAAAGTTTCACAGAAAATTTAGTAATTAAACTTTTTCCGGTCATTATAATTTAGTTTCTTCACAAAACAACAACGTTTCAGTTAGTTGCTGGAACTTAATAAAAAGCGAAATATTGAAAAAACAGTCTCCGCCATCGATTCAGACGAAACAGATTATTTATACATCAGTCGGCAAGAAAAATAAAATCGAAATTCTATTGTTCTTGCTAATGTAACGTTCATGGAAGTTTTCACTTTATTGTGCGTGATGTCCATCATTCATTCCGGGTTTTGGCGTTTTTAAATTTTGTGCAGTTGTCAAATTCTTGATATATCAGAATTGTGCAAAACGAGAAAAATCCATTTATATAAAACAACGAGGAATCACCACAATGAAATTAAAAACTTCTTTTTTATCTAAAAATACAATGATTCGTCGTGATGGTAGAATCTTGCAAGAATTAATTAAAGAAGATTAGCGAGAAAGAGAAAAACAGAAGGAACGGAGAGGCATCTTATTTAGTTGAATAATATTTTAAAAAACTAACAACTTTAAAAGAAAACATGAAGAATTAGTGAATTAATTTAATTAAAAAAATATAAATAAGCATAAGCTTTGATAAAAAAAAACTTGAAGCTTAAGAGAGTTTATGTAAAATTTAATTAAGTTTAGCTGTATTCTTTTCAAAATGGTAATGCCTCAAATTTGTTGAAATTTATTCCACCGAGGCTTAATTATAAGGCAAATTAGCAAATGAATCCACTACAAGATGTCTAGTTTCTTTTTTGGCAACGCAAATTCCAGTTTTAATGGAGAACTAAAAGTGAAAAGAAAAATTACAAAAGTACAGGTTTGTTCCAAAGCAAGAAAATCCATCCCCTAAAGCAAAGCAATTTTTTAATGAATTACATCATTTCCATTATTCTGAATTTATAATAATAATTACTTAACTAACTTTCGATGCATGTAATACTGTCATTAGTCGAGTAAGAAAGCTTATTGTTTTATAATCTTCATTTATTTATTTCAGAAACCGTCAAAAAAGCCGTTGTCTCACAAACATTAAGAAGAAAGGAATTTAACATTAAAAATTTAAATATGGAGCTGCAACATTAATATCTTAGGTAATTTTCTACTTGGCTAATATTCAATAAGGTTTTCCGTGTAATTAACCGTAACAATAACGTTAAGTACTTTCATAAAAGAAATTTATTCAGAACCTAATTTTTTGCTTTTTTTGAATCGATGTTGTGTACTCCCATTTCCCAAATGCCATTCGAAACATAAATTGTGTTTTTATAAATTAGAGTTTTATTACAACTATTGGAATCAAATGGATATTGCTGTTATTTATTACAGTTTTGTAACAAACCTTCACAGCTGACTTGGCCGAGTTTAAGGAATTGATTTGCTGGAAATATCTCCAACTCTCAGGTTTATAACCGAATATTTTACGCGAAAGATTGTAATGAATTGAGTGTGTTACAGGAAGTATTAAATATTAAATTCACTTGCAGATTTTAATTTTCAAGAAACAAAGCGTCTTCATGTCTCAGAAACGCTCCGAAATAATGCGAAGGTCTCATTATCTCTAGGGTTTTAAAAAACTGCTGTATATCTAAAATGATCTTTTTTGTAAGCCTTAATGGGTGTAATTTTATGAAGATTATTCAGAATATAATACATAAATAATTCACAATGTTTTTAGGTAATTACGCGATTCGACATAAAAATTTTTACAATGAACAGCCATTACTGCCGTAATTTTTCTGCCGGTTATACTTACAGTTGGGAATTAAATTTTCACGTTTTAATGTTTAGCCTATCTGCTTCAGGATATTTAACATCATCTCAGGTAGGCAACGGCAGCAGATAACGATTGAGTTTACCTCATAAATCATTCAAATTCATACCAAACTAACTACAAATGACTCTAAAAACGACTTTTTACGACACATTTTCGCCATTCTTCGAACAAGTTTGTATCAGATCCGCAGACTCTTCTGCCAGATCGCGATATCTCTTCACGCCAACTCCATGAAGCAGTAATTCCGCATTTTCATTTTGCTTAAGCAGAGAAGCCATAACTACCTATTTACAAGTTCATCGTGTTTCAATTTGTGTAATAACGCCCATATAAAAATACGTCAGCTTTAAATTATTAATTGCGACTCCACATTTAGTTTATACATTCGGTATAATTTATTCCATTATTGCAATTGATGTTTTGTTATTATTGTGTAAAGTCTACTACACAATGGAAATTCAAAGCCTTTTCAAATTCAAAATTATTAAGTTATTAATGAAATAATTATTAATTAGAAAGCTGTAACATTATTAATATTGAAACTGAAAACTTTTCCAAATTTTATAAATTTATTATTATTATTCATTATCTACTGTTATCCATAACTGAATAAATATATTAACCCTTGGATGCATAACTATGAATGCACGTTTTTACATAGTTGGGGCCTAAGAGCCCCGTATTTTAAATTATGTTATATATTTATTATCCAGTTAAATAGAATAGAGCATTGTTATTTTGCATTGATGGGTAAATTTACCAGAATTTCAATATTAATGTTTAGTAAATTTTGCTGTGATTATTGGGGACAATATGAAATAGGAGTAACATAAGTTATTATTATCGCTTTTTGTTTCGTATATCGTTATTGGTATAGTGAGATGGTTCCAAAATAATTCGATTTTTGGAAATATTGACTTTCCAAATTTTTTAATGTATACCTAACCTCAAGAGTTTGAAAGATATTTGTAATGGCACACTCATATGTTGAGTTACGAATTTACGAACAGTTACGAACAAGAAAGAAATTAAATAACTTTTTTTCAAAAGAAACACAAAAAAGTGATTTTTCTTTTCATATAATATATGTAAATGCGATATTATCAAAAATCAAGGCGAATGTACATTACAATAAAATTATTTT
>QDEB01111599.1:0-10612 GCA_004193795.1 Asbolus verrucosus | reverse complement strand
ATGCTCGTGCGCTAAAAAATACTATGCGTTTTTACTTTTAATTAATTTTTCTCAAATTACTTTTTTATTGGATTTTCTAATAGTGTTTTGTACTCAAAAATAATTAAAAACGTCGCTCCCCGTTGTAAAATATTTTCAGAGCAAATTAATATCTTCAAATTCCTACACAACAGTTTTTTAATGAAAATCATCAGATTATGTTCATAGTTTGTATGTGCTCTACTTTCAGCAAGTTATTAACTTCATTTTTGTTGTTGGATGGAAGTTTACACGCTTTTCAAATCTGGACGTACCTTATGCAAAAAGCAAGCAATTTAATTGAACATACGTAGCACAGCTTTAATGAAAATGATAACAAATTACTCACAGATAAAGCTATCTTCCGTGGTCATTTCATTTGAAAATATTGTTTCGACCATACACGTAATATTAGTGTGGGTCAAGAAACAACACAAAAACAATGGCGAATGATTAAATTTATGAGATGATGTCGGTTTAAATTAGGTGGAAAATAAAAGACAATAAAAAAAACATTGAAGTTCATAACTTAATTTATTAAAGTGAAAAAACTGGTACAAAATAAAAATACTGTAACTTAATCAAAAGTAGTGTAGAGTGTTAGTTGTGTCGTTAAAGTGAGAGTTTGGAGGATGTAACTTGAGAGATCTCTTTAAAAAAGGAAGGTCCAGTAATAAAGGAATATGCAATTTTTTAATGCCTTTCTGTTTTCGCCAGTTATGTTTTTCTAAAAACTCTATTCTATGCAAACTTTTTTTTAATTGTTTGGTCGTATTTTCTGGATTGATGGATTGAAATGTCCAAACCAGCAGAAAAACCACAAATTGTGCACTTTTGCCAACTTTATCAGTTCTTCATCTTTACCAATCCTACGTGTTTGTTCTTTACATTCACAAGTTTCTCAATTTCGCCATCGTCTTTTTTTTTCATTCGTTCTGACTTTGAAACTCAAACGACATCATCAGCATACAGAACTTTCTACACTTTTATACCTCGTTCGCAAAATCTCTGAGGATTATGAAATTATGAAACAGAACGCCGTCGCCGTGATATTAAAATCATTTTAAAGAATACACCAGAAATTCACGTTACATAAACTCAAGTGTTGTTATGAAACTGGTCCTAAATTGCAGAAACCGTCCCTATTTTGTCAATAGTTATTCCAGAACGGTTCGGTGTTGCTTTTCGTGGTTAACGATATCACTTGCGCTTGCACACCTTTCCTTTGCGGTACGTTCGGTTTAGCATAGATGAGAAAAAAATTCGTTTCGATTTTTAACGGCAAAAAAAAATTGTAATGGAGGGGGCAAGATGAGGCGAGTGACGTGGATGGAATGCATAAGTAAGAAGTAGATAAGTAGTATGTAGATTGCATGTTAAGTGTATGCGTTGGGGTGTACCTAATAAGCAGCTCTCTGAGAGTGGCTTCATCGTCCTCTTGTATTTCTTTCTTCGTCTCATCACGCGCTGTTCGCGGGCGCGTCGGGGTGTGCGCAGGGCGTCCGCGGGCGGTCAGCTTGAGCGTCTCCCTTGCTTCGGACTCCGCATCGGAGCCCACATCATGTTCCTCCACCTCGATTACCTCCGCTGAAACTGAAAATGACGCCATCATTATGCAACTCATGCACGCATGGACATTCACAAATCGAGACCTCCAACTTTTTCAGCGGATAAATCAAACGACCGCCCCTCATGACCTCGGTGGATTATTAAAAATCTGTACTTGTTCGAGAGGTAGATCGATAGAACAACTAGCAATAAACCGAGCCGTTGGAGTGTTTCAAACTTATCGGCATGTCGAGCTCGGCGAAAAAATGTTTACGTCACCCATGGCCCCACGCCTGCTCCGTGGACTGAACAGTAACGCGATTCCCATGGTGATGGCGCTAATGTTTGACGGATGGTTAGATAACGGCGTGCACCTGGGTTCGATTTTCGGCGGCCCCCTCGACTGATCAATGAAGCCGAGTTTCTAGACCACGATAACGATAATTAATATATAAAGTTCGGGGGATCAGTTATGGTCATTCGGAGGGGAACCCGAATGATCGGTAGTTACCGGTAGTTGTTACCGACCGAAATCTGATACCGGTAGCAAATATTGGAACTAACACTTAATCAGAACAGATTGCCGACCGCACTGCCAATAATAAAACCCTAATCGAGATTGTACGTCAAAAAAGAGGACTCAACCAACACCGATTTATCTCCACGAAATTATAATTATACGACCAGATTGTATCGACGCGTTTTGTCCGCTGCATGTCTAACAACAAATTGAAAACAGCTTTTTGCTGGAAAGGGTTCGCTAAAAATCTGCTTTTTTCTTCACTTTCTGAACGTCTGTCCATCCAGTCATTAGCTCTGAATTCGGTCCAGTTGCCAACCACGAATAATTATCGCCGTAATGGAAGAAGGCCAAATCGACGTTGATGTCGACGTAAAAGTAATTTTAATTTGACATGATGAATGGAATTAAAATAATAGATACATAACTAACAATTGGATATTCTAGTACTTAGGTAATGGTTGAAATTTCAGGGGAAATAGGACAAAAAAATTGATCAACTTTACAATCAAACTCCACTCATTGTATGAACTTACAGCACTAAATGATTTTGTAAGTATAAGTGTTAAAAATTGTTTAATGATACGGTTAACTTATTGTTAGAAGAACCAATGATATAGAAGAATTTGAGCCTCAAATTATATTTAATTTTTTTCCTGTTTAATCCGTTACTGGTTCAATTTAATCCAAATCTTGTTGTTGCTGGTATTTGCAAGAGATCCATTTGCTGTCAAAATGAGTACACAAACAGAGAAAAACTAAAAAATTTTACATTTTAATAAAATCAAGTAGTAACTATATTAATTGGATAATTGTAATAATATCATAACAGACGATAAATTTGAAAATAACTATTGAAAACATGTTGAATGGTATAGATTATTTATATTTTTAAACAAATAAAACCGTGTTACTAATGTAATAATAAAATTTAAAAAAAAATCTAAAATCATTAAATTGCTATTGACCAGTTTATTTTGCAGAAACAAAAGAAAAACGTATTCATAATTAAAAAATTATATTTGTTAAAAAACACTAATCTAATACTTTGTTGAAAAGCCCTTCGCTTTGATAACCGCTTGACATCTTCTTCTGGTCAATAAATCTATCGATTACAGACATGGGTACCATCTGACGCCATGCTTCTTGCAATTGTTGGAATTTTACAAAAACATGGTTTTTTAGTTTTTAGACGTCGATCTAACGACTCCCTAAGATTTCCAATGGGATTCAAATTAGGTGAGTGGCTGCGCCATTAAATTAAGGCAAACTCAAAAAGGTGATAGAAATTTGCCCGCCACTGTAGGTATAGTTTTTTGCTATACCCTTTGAGATATCTTATTACTTACAAATATTATAATTTTATTCGATTATTTCACATGTAAGGTAAGGTTTAATTAATTCACTGAGAATACAGATAACAAATTATAGGTAATAAAACTTTAATTTATGCAGTTAGAATACTGAAATGAAAGATGTACACAATTTCTGTATTTATGTATATTTCTGTAACGGTAAAATAGCATATTCTGAAGTAAAGGTATTATTTTCAAAAAATAGACTCCTTTATTTGCATTAAATGTGCCCAGAAATAATTTAAATTTACATCAGTCATTTCTTTTGTGAAAATAAATCGTATGTAAACTTAAGTAAACTAGCAAGGTTATGAACAAAAAGCTACCATCGTATATGTATAATTGTATAGATATATAAATTACTCAAAGCTGAATAGAGATATTGGTCATACTTGAAATTTTNNTAATTTAATTAATACATGAAAAGTAATTCACTCTTGCAAAAAAAAACAAAAGTGTTTAATTCTTGAAAATTCTTACATTTCTCAAATATCAAAGTAGGCATTTTTTTTAATTCTCTAAATTTAACAAACTTTGGTAGTGAGTAGAGTTATCTTGTGCTTCATTTACAGCTGAACATCTGTTAGACATACACAAAAGCAAAAGAGAATATTAAACTTTTTATTGAAGACATTACATTAAAAAAAAAAAAATAGACTGTAGAGGTATATTTTAATTTGTTACTCATAATTATTTATGTCTATTCATTCTCTTATAGCTGTATTTTATAGACTTTCTCAGTTAATATATACATACCTACTTATGACTTAAAAATAATGCAAGTGTCATGTTTAAATTTCAAAATAATGTTGAAAATTTTTTTGAATTATATATATTATACAAGTTTGTGGAACCATAACGTGGATACCTAATCCCAAAAAAATTGGTTCAATAATTTCCATGATATAGTAAAGTCAAGAAATTTCCTACAGACAGACTGACGCAAATGTACGACCTACATATTCGCAAAAATTCATTATGGTCAATTTTAATCGATTAAGTTACTTCCCTTTAGCTTAGGCGAGGAAAGAAAAAACCGAACGATCTCTTTCCTCACAACTTCACTTACTTAAATGTGTTAAGTGGTGCATATTGCATGAATACAAATCTTCTTTGATATTTTACGTACACACGGATTTTTTTCTTTTTTAACGTAAATAATCAGATCTGAAAGAAAAACTTAAAAATGAGTAACTGTTAGTTTTGAGAGGGCAACTGTAACAACTATATTTTGTTTTATAACCCAAAATGTTTCTTTTAGATTTGAGTCTTATTGGAAGAAAAAAATAAAATGTTGCAAATCAAAGTTCTTTTTTCACTAAAAAAACTTTTGTAATTATTATTACTTGTAATATAGCATTTAAAGAGTTGTCGCACTTATAGATGCTAAAAGTACCTAACGGTAAAATTTCGAAATTCTTCATGTATGTACTAAATTCTTGTCTAAGCTTCGATGTCGATAAGGAAAATAAATATGAAAAACTGGTATGTTATTTTATGTAGAAGTAAAGATGCTTGGTTACAACAAAAACTAGGGCGTGTTTTTATGTTATCTACATAGCTAAGAAATAAAGCACTCGGAATATTAACAACTGCTTATATTTCTACGTAAGTCTCTTCAACGCTCATACAATTATTCATTTGTTCTATATAATCAGAAAATAAATCTTTGTTAACCCTTCAAAATATTGTGCAACCGTGTCTTTTACACTTTTGTGAAGACTTTCCCATGAGATCCTTTTTGAGGTTTCAAAACAAAAGAAGCCTGACGAAGCTAGATCAATGCCATAAAGCAGATACCTTAACTCTCTAAATTCACAATAACATAATCTGCTGAACAGAGATAGACATTCTCTTCCAGAGCAATTTTTAAATTTTTAGTTGCCTTTCACTGACTTCTCACTTATTATAGACTCCTCTATTAACTGTATTCAAAAAGCAGATGTTTACAAAAAGCTGTAATCAGTGTTTGTTTTTTTCCAGAAAATTGTGGTTAGGCCTTCCTTAGTCCCTTTTCATCTGAAAATAAGATGACGCAATTTTCCCATACGGGCGGTCATTTTACCATAAATGACATTTGGCTTGTAGGCCTCTTTTGTAAAAACTTCTTAAGCTATTCTTATATATTCCTATAAACCGTACAATTTAGATATGATTTAATATATATATATGTATGTTAGCAAATAGTATTTTCAAAACTCCTTCAACCCTATTTCCCGATCGACACCGATTCTATTCGAACGCGGATGGGCACAAAAACCGGTGGATGAGCAGTAAGAAAAAGAGAAGCAAGAGCGCAAGCAGCGAAGCTTTATTATTTGTCACAATAAATGATTATAAAATAAAAGTGACTTAACTGTGAGTGTTTGATTAAAAAAAAGAAACAACCCTAACCTTCTCTCGACGTTAACATCAGAAGTGGATTATTATCACCCCAAGTTCAAAAGGCAAGAAAGTACAATTGTAAAATCCAACAATGGCGTACCAGTTGTGAGAGGACGACGCCACCATCGTGGACGACAGCGAAAGTGAGGCATACCCTACGCCTTCAAAACAACAAAAGGTAGTAAGCTGGCAGGAAACGCTTGTTTCGTTAATTGCAACCCAACAAGAACAATTAGCGAAATTAACTCACCAATCCAATATGGCGACCGGGCCAACGCCTAGTTTTCCATCGCCTTTAGTTTTAAGCGCACAATCATTAGCGTCTTTAACCACTTCATTCCGATTGGCTGAATTTGACCCAGATACCAGCAGTTTCGCAATAGAAGAGTGGCTAGATGACGCATCGAAATTGAAAGACAAACTCTATGTGGGCGACACTCTCATGATCGTAAAAGCTGGAGAAACTTTAAAAGGTCGCGCTCGTCAATACTATTGCGACTGGAGGCCAGTGCGACGCACTTGGGAGGATTTTCGGCAAGACCTAATAATTGCTTTTCCTGATCGAGAAACACCAGGTGCAAGAGTTTACACTGCTACCACCTTGAGAAGTTTAAACTTTGACTTTGGGCGATTACGGCATCCAAAAGCTTCGTGTGATTCAGCGGTTTCACAATGGTCTACCTTGGACAACGATTTTAAGTGTGGTGGAGTACGGTTTGGACCATTCTGAAGCTCGAGCGACGATTCGTATTCAGCAACCAAAGACTAATCGAGAACTGCTGAAGTTGCTCTGCGAATTCGATGCCCGCCGCCAAAACCATCGCATGACTGCTAAACCAACTGACAGCAATATGTCCAGACAGCGGGACAATTGACAAGGGCCCTTAGCAACAAAAGAAATTAAAGGTGCATGTTACAATTGTGGCCGTATTGGACATCGTAAAGAGGATTCCAAAACAGGAGGAGCCCTGGAAAAGTCAAGTGGCTCCGCTCGACAAAACATGTATCCTCTGTAAGAAAATTGGGCACCAAAAGAAAAATTGTTGGTATAAGCACGGCAAACCAACAGCATGACTGGCTTAGATCATGTTAATTCGCAGAGGTCGAAGCCTGTCCATATCTCCAGTTGCTACGCTTCTGTATAGCAAGGTAACTGCGAGCTTCACTTACCTGATTGATAGTGGTGGGGATGTTTCAATTTTGAAAAAAACAATTGCGGGAAAACTAAAACTTCTTATTGAACCAAATACATGTGCTTTGTCGGGGTTAGGTGCCGAACTTGTTTATGGTTTCGGCACGTATCAAGTGGTCGCCGTCTTGCCAGCTGTTACTGTTGAAATTGTGTTTACAGTTGTGTACGACAATGTTATGCCTGCCAATGTAGACGCAATAATAGATTGGGACGTTGTAGGATTACGTCACCTCAAGGTTATGAAAGGAATGCACGGACCTGAACTTCATCATGACCTATCCCAACCATCTCAAGTGCTAACTATCAAAAACCATAGTGAATAAAATACAAGTGTCAGGACTGGACGAGCAGAGCACCACTAAATTAAGACAATGGTTGGTAGATTGTGAGGAACAAACGCCTGATCATATTTTAACAGGAAAATTGAAAATAAAATTGAAAGACGATATTCCAGCAGCATATCGCGCGCAACGCCATCCACGAAAGTCACTCGGAGTACGCGAGTAAGATTGTCTTGGTCAAAAAGAAAAGTGGTGAATTGCGATTATGGGTAGACTATCGCAACATTAACAAGAAAGCCGTTAAAGAGCGGTATCCTCTACCTTTAATTCACGATCAAATTGATCAATTACGTGAGGTCAAATACTTCATAACTTTGGACATGAAATCTGGTTTTCACCAAATGAAAATTGAAGAAGACTCCAAACACATTACAACCATACTCCAGATGGTTTGTTCAAGTACAACCGCATGCCCTTTGGATACGTCAATGCCCCGGCCGTGTATCAATTAGCTATTGATAAGGCCTTAGGAGATTTAAAAGGCAAGGAAGCTCTCGTTTACATCGATGATGTAATTTTTCCCTCCAAAACAATAGAGGAAGGACTTCAGAACTTTCTTTATTATGCAGACCGAGTATTTGGGTGTAGTAATAACTGACGGAACAGTACGTCCAAATCCTTGAAAAGTTGCCGCGCTCAAGCGATTCCGCCGACAGATGTAAAAGAAGTACGAAAATTTCTGAGTCTTGCTAGTTATTTCCAACACTTTATTGAACGGTTTCTTGTAATCATGGCACCGATATCTTCCTTACTTAAGAAAAACAATGTGTTCCAGTGGTGGAAGAGTGCGAAATTGCTAGACATTTAATAATCAATAAAACTGACAAATGAACCAATATTAAAAATTTTCAATCCCAACCTCAAGGTTGAGTTACATACGGACGCCGGTTCTGTTGAATAGGTGCCGCCTTGTTACAAAAAGAAAATGGTATCGCACACCCATCGTATGTTTTAGCAGGCGTACAACTCAGTGGGAACGAAATATCACTCGTATGACCTGGAAACGCTAGCAGTAGTCGAAGCTGTTGAACATTTTCGTCATTACTTGTACGGAGTGCGTTTTAAAGTTTATGCTGATTGCAACTCGGTACGCGCAACGGCATTAAAGAAAAACTTGCACCCAAGAGTGGCCCGCTGGTGGGTTAAACTTTAAGATTATGATTTTTCGATCGAGTATCATCCGGGATACAAAATAGAACACGTGGATTACCACAGTCGAAATCCAATTGACAAGGTGTATGTCGTAAAAGCTTTAAAGCAGTTCAAAACAGGTAACAGTGAAACATTACATGAATTTCAGCAAAACGATGAAATCAAGTGCTAAACGATATAACAAAAGACAAATCCCCGAAGTGCTTCGTTCCGGTAGCCGCACGATTACACACAATGTAACTCTATCACGACCAGTCGTCTCATATTGACTTTGATAAAGCTATCGCTAAAATGCGCGAACATTTATTTTGGCCGGGAATGGGCCAGTGTCTTAAAAAGTACATTCGAAATTGCCCGGCTTGCCTGTTAGAGAAATCACCTGGCACATTGACAATGCGGGCCCATTAGTAAAATCCCACTCAAATGCACTCAAATCCTGGTAATAGTGGACGGCTTTTCGAAGTACTGTTGCTTGAAACTAAATAAAAAGAAAACCACAGAACATTCAACTGTAGCGCTGGACTCAGTTTTCCAAGAATTAGGAAAACCCCGACGCATAATTGCTGACAGAGCCACCGCGTTTACATCCATAATGTTTAGAAACTTCTTAAACGAATAGCAGGTGGAACTTCACCATATTGCTACGAGAATACCGCGAGGTATTCAATTTACTCAGAGCTACTCTCACGGCAGAAAAGGAAAAAACATGGGACACAATCCTCCCTAAAATTCAAGAAAACATCAATGCGTCGATACACGCGACAACAGGCTGTGCTCCCACAGTATTACAGCGCGGAACAAATCTAAAATTACCAGCCACTCAGCAATTTCTTTCGAATACTATCAACAATGACGTCGACCAAGCCAACACTGAAACGCAAGCACGAGGTGGAATAGCCCATATCGTGAATGAGCGAGCTAAGCAGTTTAATATCCTACGTTATGCTGCTAAATTGTTTAAACACGGAGATTTAGTTGCCGTTGAAGACTCTCAAGCGACTGGAGGCGGCAAGTTGAAACCCAAATATAGAAAACCCTACACGGTCGGGAAGGTCCTCCTGAACGAACGATATCTGCTTTCAAAAAAAGGAAATCGTACCACAGTGGCCGCTCATGAACAGCTAAGACCATGGCCTACCACACCACAGACCAATATTAACTGGTGAGTAATTTGAGTTCAACGCCTAGTGACTGCACAAACGAAAAAAAAGAAAGAGAGAAAATGTTAATGGTGCCAAGCAACACCTGGTGGCAACCCCATAGATAAACAAAACAAAAATGTCACAACCCCACATTAGACAAGATCTGGTGGCAACCCACAGATAAACAAAAGACAAAGAAAACAAAAAAAAAACTAAGGCGGCAGCGTCACATTAGGCAAGATCTGGTGCAACCCACAGATAAACAAAAAAAAAAACAAAAAACAAAAAAAAAACTAATGTGACAATCGCACATTAGGCAAGATCTGGTGGTAACCCACAGATAAACAAAAAACAAAAAAACAAAATGAAAACTAATGTGGCAACTCCACATTAGGCAAGATCTGGTGGCAACCCTACAGTTAAACGAAAAAAAGGAGAAAATGTGGCAACCCCATATTAGAAAAAAAAACAGTTATTTCTCTTGCGTGTATGTTTAAGATCCTGGTTTTTCTGGAGGACGAGAACGTCCCGAAGGCAGAATGGCCGTGTTAGCAAATAGTATTTTCAAGACTCCTTGAACCCTATTTCCCGACCAACACCGATTCTATCCGAACGCTAACAGACACGAAAACCACGAAGGTAGACGAGCAGTAAGAAAAAGAGAAGCAAGAGCACGAACAGCGAAGCTTTATTATTTGTCACAATAAATGATTGTAAAATAAAACTGACTTAGCTATGCGTGTTTGATTAAAAAGCCTGGAAGTCGGAGCCTGTGGATCTTTAAACTAGGTGGATCTTTGATTTGTNNAGGGAAGTTCGTAATTGAATTTGGAAAAAACTAGAAGTGTCCACTGATTATAAATCTAAAAATTTTGATAACTAATAACTTAGGCGCCTGCTAATGCTCGTGGGCTATAGGAATACTCAAATACATTTACCATATTATCTATATTATACCT
>QDEB01111569.1:172-11045 GCA_004193795.1 Asbolus verrucosus | reverse complement strand
TTATTGTCAGTTTATTGACACATTTTTGCGCTCCGCTGATTCTGAACGTACCCCTCGCAAAACGTATGTGTAACGTATGACATACTGCATTTGTTTATGAAATTTACCTATGCGCAGCTGCTGTAAGCGGTAAAATTTCGGTAAGTGTTTTTGCTTATAGGTTTGTGTGAAATCTTGAAAGGGATTGAAAGCAATTTGGCGCATAACAATAAAATAAACCGCCGCTGAAGTGATTAGAGGTGAAGACAAGCAACCGCAGTTCGTGCCCACGAACATGTCGACGAGCTCGCTTGCTTCGTGCACCAGCGATGGCACGAGCACTTCAGCCGGTGGTGCATCGCACATTTCAATTTCTAGAATGAATGCATCTTTCGATAAATGCCCCCGTTGCAAAATGCAATTCGATTTTCTCAGTAAGTACTGTGCAGTTTCGCCACAGCATAGTCAACAACAATCTTTGTTGTTCTAGAACGAAACAATAACATGAGCAGTAAGGTTCCTTTGATTTTGAACTGTAAACACACCGTTTGTGAAGATTGCATTCGCAGACTTTGTCTGGCGAATTCCAACGCGTGTCCTGTTTGCAACGAGAAGATTTCAGTTACTCGTGCCCAAATCGATAATCTCACTGAATTGTTCGTTCCTCATTACACTTTGATTGGCTGCCTGATGTGGGGGAAAAACGCTCCAAACAAGAGGCACATTTCTTGGGTTTCCACCGGAGTTACATTGAAAAATAAACAAATCTTTGGTTTAGATGCCATAGAAACAAACACGGACACAGACGGTAATTACACACAATTGTTATTCCCAAAAATATCATTGGTTTTGTAGAAAGATCTGAAAATGAAAGTCCTAACAGTGAAACTGAGAGGGTTCATTTATCATTAGAATTTGATAAGTGTCCAGAACATCATGATAGTTGGTTAAATATTCGGTGTGTAACTTGTAATGACTTGACCTGTTGTTATTGTTTCCTTGAGAAGCATCAAGGGCATCAACTTATTTCCCTGTATAAACTCGTAAGTTATTTTCATTTTGCGTAACACGACCATTACAAGTGATATACACTTTTAGAATGAAAAAGAGAGGGCAGAATTGCAACAGTCAAAAAATGAAATGGAGCTGGTGCTGAGGCAGCTGCAAGCATCACAAAAGGTAAGATCTTTAATGTATCAAAAGAACCAAAACTACATATATGTGTTGAATAAAGATGTAATTTAATCATTGAACGATCAGATGAGAGGAGCACGTATATATATAAATAAAGAAATAAATAAAACAGTAGCTAACAAAAATAATATATATTTTACATTCATTTTTTAAATTGCTAGTCATACAGTAAAGTAATAAATAACTTCCTTGGGGCAGGATGAGTTCTTATAAGTGACTAGATGCAAATTATCAAACAACTTCCCTTAACATTTATTAACAATAAATTAATACTAATTGGAAATACTTAACACTTCTATATCAGTGGATCAAGAATATGGCAGTTTAACTTCAGTTATATCAAAGTTAAACATCTGTTCAATGTGAAAAACAATTTTTTTGTGATTTAAACAGTCAAGTTTCTTCAGACTTGGCTTTTTCGTTTTGAATGTCTTGCAATTGATCAGAATCGTCTTTGACTTCTTCGCTTTTTTCATCTTTCTTCTTTTCGTTTTTCATTTTTTCTTCCATTTCTTTAAATTTCAAGGCGAGGTATCTGAAATAGTTTTGTTGTTAAATATCGCAGTTACACACGGTGATTGTGTGTTACCTATCTACTAGGGGTCCGCTGTAATCTTCTGGGAATTTCGGAGCCAATGGAAGAATGTATTTGTAGAGTCTCTCATTAAGAACGTATAATTGAGGTGTGGTTGAACATTTAACGTTGTACCACCAATCACAGGTGAGAGCTACTTGACTGAATATTGTGCCATTTGGGCACAAAAATGAAGCCTGCCCTCCGTTTAAATCACAGTAATGCCACACCTACAAAAATGATAATCAAGTGTTGTTTACTGTTTTATGCATGTAAAAATATTTGGTCGATTCGGTACAATAAACAAAATATTTTTCAGTGATGAATAAAAATACTAAATTGTCTCATATATTTTGCTGCAACCTATAGTGACTAATAGTCGCAGCTTTACTGTCATATAATTTAGTTTTAGTCAGTTTTATGTTTAAAGATTCCCGTGTATATTTTATGTAAATATAAGGACAACTTTATAGTTTTTTGTTGGTAAAAGTTACATTTCAGTTTTAATGGTGTTAACAAAAAATCTAAAAAAGTTTAAGGTAAACATGTGTTTAGTTTTTTCAAGATTGTCAATAAAAAATGCCTGCTTAAACAATGTTTGGAACTAAATTGAAAGTGCATAATTTAAATTTAAAATGTAAAAAACAATTTAGCGTGAACATTTCAGAAACATGTTGATTTGGAAACATGAGAATTGATGACTTAAAATAAGTAAGATTTATTGGTGAAGTTGTAATACCATTGAAAAAGAATTTTTATTCATAAGAATTCAAGGATTTGTTGCGAAACATTTCAGGCAGAGGTATTTATTTATTTTTGTTAACACAAGTTTACATCTGCAGTTTCGTTTCTTTCAGTGTTTTTGTTTTGAACAGAATTTTTCGTTTAAATTTTATGAAATATTAAAAACATCGCTTGTTGACAATTTCTGTAACACTTTCTACCGTTTTCGTTTTCGCGTTTCGCGCTGTTAACAAAGCACCTTCAGCAAAACAGCGTAAAATAAAGCTTTCATTATAATAAATTACCCTTGAAACTGCATTTAATTTGTAGAGAAGCCACCGCATTTAAAGAGTCTTTGCACCAAAATAACCTGCAATTACTGACCTGGCAATTTGTGTGGGGATCTCCAAAGAAACCTTTATACCTTTGTGTTTTACAGTTAAAACTTGTCTGTGGTATTGTTGAAAGAGCTGGATAATCAATACCAGGTCTTCCGGGTGTTCCACCTTCCACAGTATTTGCTGGAAAACTCTGAGTAATGGTACCAGGGACATAATTTGGTTCTTCTATGACTTCATCATCTCTGTCATCTTCATCATCATCATCTTCTTCTGAATTTTCGTCAGCCACAACAATGGGCTTCGTTTTAAGCCTTTGCTGTTTTCGTAAACCGTTCAGAATTTTTATCAACGTCCGGATACTATTGTCGATGTTCTCTGCTGTTAAGGTGTGAGGTAAAGTGTTGGAATTTTGGAGTTGTTTGAGAATTTTGCCAAGTATATTCGTGTTCTCAGTCGGTATTTGTTCTTGAACGACTTTCGGGACGGGAGTTGAGTAATACTGCTGTTCGTATTTGGGTTCGTATTTTTCAGTTATGAATTGGACAGGGCTGTATTGCCTCATTTGAGCGTTTTCGTAATCCGCACCTTGAGTGGGTGCGATTGGCGTAAATTTGTGTGCAACATATTTTTCTTCAGTGATCGCGTTTGCTTGCGGTTTTGTCGTCTGTATGACGTGCACTATTGGCTTTTCATTTTGCACGTGTTCTTTTTCTTGCTGGATTATTGAAACGCCACTTTCCGTAGGTTTTTCTTGGAATAATATAACCGGCCTTCTAAGGATTAATTTTTCTCCAAAATACGGTTTAGAAGTAGTAAATCCTTGCTCGTAATCGTGCATGCTATAATCATATCGCGGATTTTCCACAACATATGAACCATCAACTTGTGGGTTATTGCTATAAACTTTATACACTAAATGTTCGTTATAATTTTTCATGGTGGCAGGGACATTGTTATAATTTTTTTCGCCTCCAGATATGTCGATATTGGTAGGAGTGTATGTTTCTATTATTGTTTTGACTGGTTGTACAGTTTGGTATTGTTGATTTTCGTAATAATGCGTCGGAATTCGATTAATTTGTGGTTTTCGGTAAACTGGGCTTAAATTTTGCCGTTGCAGAGCAGGTGGTCTGGAAACTTGTTGAGCGTGTTTTAATTGTACCAACGTGTCATATATTGCTGAAAAATCGGGGTTCTTTTCGATTTGAGGCTGCTCAGAAATGTATTCCGCATCAATATTTTTTTGAGTGTTTTTTATAATTGGTATGAATGGACCGGGTAAAGCGTTACTTTCCAAAAATGGTGTGAATTTGTCATGTCGCAACGGCTCTTGTGGAGGAGTAGTTTTGATAATTTTTTGTTGATCTGCGATTTGATGCCTTGGCTCACTTAATGGTTTTTGATGGTTACGGTTCAAGTAGTACGTTATATAAGGAAGAAGTCTTTTCTGACGTTCTGGAGGCAACGTTGGTGGGATTTTTCTAGTTTCAACTTTCATTTTATTGGCCATTTTGGATATCCGTGATTCTTCTGGCTTGTCATGATGGATAGTTGTTATTCCAAAAATAACAACGGGGAGTACTGCAATCAAACAAACAGTAATAATAATAAAAACTAGAATTTGTATTCTGAGTAAGCGGACATGTGATCCATGTTAAATGAATATCTAATACGATTTCCTTTCTCTAGACGTCTTATGTACTTGGGAAGTCTTACGGAATGTTGATACACATCTTAGTGAAAGCAAATTTCCTTACTTCATGCCTCATTGCGTATTTCGGTTTATGTCGGTAATAAATATTTTTAAACTAATTCTATTTCAACTGTACTTCGTTTGCGTAACTTTCGTAAATATGTATAATCCTTGTTTATGGCTATTTAGATGCATTCTTCTCGTTATAACCTAATAAAGTACTTGGTGGAAATTGATTTAAAAATTAAAACTAATACATTAAGCTAAAGACATACTAATAGACAAATATAAACGTAGTTTCAGGTGTCTGTTGCGACAATATCCCCAACCCTCTCATTAGGATTTCGTCATGGGGTCTATGGCCTGTCCCTCAAGTCTTGTTATTTGGTTAATATTCACGATTTTAACTTTTAAGTCAATCTCCACTAAATGTTTTACCGGACTATACATTCTTTATTGCTGGGACGTGATTTATTTCAGGCGCCGTTTATTTTAAATTGATAGTAGACGTCCGATGGAACCTTGAAGTTTCCAAAAATACGAAACCGGGTCAATGTTTCAACGCCCATTCATTTGTGTTGTATGCGTTTTTTTATTTTCGTGTAACTCAACTCATTGTTCCACAATAATGGCGGTACTGTTTGGCAATTTAGCAATTATTGTTATGACAAATTATATCATTCAGTTTCTCCCACTGAATAAATTACATTACGCCAAATTGTTAACGCCATTCAGCAGAAGAAATTAAAAAGTTTGATTCGTGTTCGATCAATTTGGAAAAAATAGGAAGTGTTGCCACACGTCCATTGCTGCAAGTAAATTCCGTCGTGATCAAACGGTAAACTGTGAGAATAATCAAATCATGGCAATCTAAAAGTCATCACGAGAATCATGAACTGTGAAGGACGACCGATATGTTGGTGAAAGTGTATCATGTAAACAAAGAATAAGACTCGGTGCAGTTTTTAAGTTTTCCTATAATTTTAAAGTCGTTCATTAGGTTATTAAAAAACTGGCTGATAACAAATTCGTTTCCTTTGAAAGAGAACCCTATTTTGAAATCAACCTTGTAAATATATTACTAAATTAATTAAGTGTGATCTAGACAGAACTAATAAGATAAGGAACAATATTTTTAATTGCGGCCTTGATGATGACAAGAGGTGATTGTATCCAAATTAATAAAAAGAAAAAATTTAGGAAGGCGGTAGTGTAACATGAAACGCTTATGAATGGTTGTGTAACAGATTTTGCTTTTACTAATCCACTTAACTTTAGATGATTTAAGTAGTTCAGTAATATGAATGGAACACGATATTGTTTCATTAGATAATTATTACTCCATTATCACGAATTGGAGAACAAAATGATGGTTAAATTAACGTGCCCTGTGAATTTTAAATTTTATAATTTTAGAAAGCAAACCGTTGACATAGTTTGTAATGAGGTCTGATAACAGATACTGAAAGTGACTGCACGATGGGATTGAGATTTTTAAACAGTCAGTTGAAAAAGTTTTATTTTAATGAAGTGTATAATAACACAGTCACGTTTTATTTAATAATATATTTAAAACTACATGATTTATTTCTCTTATTGGTAGTAATTGACAAATTTCATTATTCAGATGGTCTTCAAATCAAAGTAAATTACTAGCCGTCACTAAACCGCATTGTTTAAATTCTATTACAAACTGTAAATTGCAAGTGGTAGTGAGTACATATTGATTTTGTGTCTTCAACACGGAAATAAAACTTTTTGCACAAACTAATTTTATTATAGAAATTGCCACTGAATTGCAGTGAGTTACGTGCGGGCAAAGTTTTCATGGACAAATTTATGTAATTGCGTTTGTGCATCACTGCGTTCGTTCACACTTTCCAGCGAACTGGAGTATCCAGCACAATTAATTAGCAGTTGCAATATGGTTCAAATATCCAGTTTTCGTTTACGAAACAAATATTTTACATAACGGTCTTCTCTGAGTTGTTCCATGGTAAAAAAGTAACAATGGAAACTGATATAATTAAATCTCTGTTCGGTACATAATTTGTAACAATAAAACTGTTGATTTGGTTATCTTTTTTAAAAGAACATTTAGAATACATTCCAATTATTAAATTGGAACAGAATTTTTGAATCCAGGTTTGTTGAGCATCTTGCACACATTTTTCATTGTTCTGCTCTCATATTCCTAACTATTCAAATTTCTATTTTTGAACCGCTTACTTAAGAAATGAATTTCCAAGTGATTGGTATTGCTGCACTATTTAAAAAGACGTTTTCAGAGTTAAGTTTTCAGGCTAATAAATATTTTAATGACCCATTCGTGTGCACTCTGATGCAAATAAATTGTGAAGAGGTATTTTGCTGGAACATTTCATCTTACAGTGATATTAAAATCACTGATTGATAAAGTTTCGTATCGTGCATTGTAAATTGTTAGATTTGAACTTTATAATATACATCAAGTGAAAAATTCAGTTGTTAAATGCGCTGCACTGCGCTTTGTTGAATAAACTTTGTTTAGGTTGTTCGTTAATTAGCAATTAAACGAGAAAGATGCGGTTTATCTGACAGCAAAAAAGAAGAATTCAGTATTTTGCAAAGATGATTCGCTGCCCCTGACCATAAAAAAGTCCGGATTTTAGTGAAGTCAACTAGTAGTTTAGTTAATTATTTACGGAATACCACTTTGGGACTTTTTTTTTGAAGGACTTCGTGTTTTGCAGTCAAATATGTGTTACAAAATGTGAAAATGTGTGAGGTTTTGAGGAAATACAGAAAACGAGATGACGTAGTTGCGTTTTCGGGTTGTACTTTTTAATAAGGCAATAAATATTTTATAATTAAGTAATTGTGAGAAAAAAAGCAACCCATTGTAGTTTTTACGGTACGCATTCCATATTGTTTATACGTTGTAACACACATTTAATTTGTGTTTTCAACAATTATTATTCACGACTTAATTGATAAGAACAATGTTACGTGTTACGTTACACTATTAATAAAAATAATTTACATACTTGACTTTTCTTTTGTTACGAAATTGTTATGCGTGCAGCTTCCTTATCTTTCAAAATGAGGTAATAATTTATCACTGGACCTACGCACTTTTTTATTTTAAGGAAAATATAAAATATTTTTGAACTCACAACCTCAAAACAGGTATTTTATGATTGTTCTCGACGCATGGAAAAATGCATTTTCCGCACTGCGGTGTTTTTTACTTTGCCAGAGAAGTAGGGGGGAATTGCGCTGTGTGGTTGGTATTAGATGATAAAACACAAAACACAAAACGTCAAACGCTCTTGTCAAATGTAAACTAAGAGTGAAATTCCAACGATACTTAAACACAATAAATCAAGAAATGAGGAAGAAAACTCAATGCTGCTTCTTTTGCTGCCTCCTTGATTTCAGGTGGTGTCAAGGATTCTTCGGAATCGCTCATTTTTTACAAAATTATGTCAGAAAATTAGAAAATGGTGGTACAATTTTTCAAATTTGAAACCATGGCAACACAGTCACAACACAGTGCCAGATGCGAGCANNGTATCTAACTTTTTCGGGAAAAATGTTCCCGCATTCGCCCTAAATGCAGCACTCCCCGCAGTCGTGCTGGAAACAAAGTGCTCATGCGGGAAAATTAATTTCCCGAACACGTTAAGTGAACTATTGATGTTATGTAGAGATCGTCTTGATTCTACAAAGTAGAATAACAATGAAAATGTTAACAAAATATGGTTCAATTTTTTTTATGTTCTACATGGTTTTTGGTGACCTGATAGACCGTCATCTCTAAAGGTAATATTTAAGAGCGAAATGGGTGCTACGAAACAATTTTGAGCAGATGGCACAATGATGTTTAAAATTAAATAGTGAAATTTTTAACGAGACAATTAATCAGTTGTTAACAATAATTCGTAAATTACTTCTGCACATGTACCAGCAGAAATTAATTCTAAGCATTAATTTTGTAATTCGATGGCCAATTTATTTTTTCACTAAGCACAGTTTGGTGTCCATTGATCCGCGAATCGTGCAGCCTAACCCATCTATTTATGTTTATTTGAATATTATTTAACTGTTTGCATTAAATCTGTATGTTTTGAAAGCGCCGCAAGTCATGTACGTAGGATTTAACGAGTTGCATTCGTGTTTCCACTTGCATCCGACGGATGTATCAGTGCTTTCGTAATCTGGATTACTTTTGATAATTAAATCGTGTTATTTTCCCCTTTGAACATATCATTTTAAGATGCTTGTAGCTTGTTAAATTATTTACAGAAAAAATTCCTTTCATTTGATTGTTAAGGTCCGGTTGCAGAAATTGGTTCGTAGAAAAATGCATTGTTGAAATATATTCAGCCGATAATTTCAAGGTTAAATTCAAGGTGTTATAATTTACAACGATTGTAAGTTGTTTATTACAGTTTTAATAACTAATGTTATGAATCCTGAAAAAGCATGAGGTGTTTTTAGCTCTTATAGAAAGTGACCAGCATATTCATGACTTGAAAAAAAAGTTCCTTGACTTTTGAGTTTTTTGTATCATGTTCCATTGTGACTGCAAAATGGTAACAAATAATACTCACGAACATAAGTATTTACCACTCACGTTTTTTTAGATTTATCACTTTATCTCTCGATGTGTTAAATCTGTACAGTCCCCAGTCGATTTATGTAATCGCAAATCTAGTTAGTTATTTTAAACAACAAACCTAATCAAAAAGTTGTTCGTAATGATCTGCAGTTAAATGAAAATTTTCCAATTGCAATTTATGAATTTATAGATTACTTAGTTAACTAAATCACGGATAGTTACAAACAGCTTTGCTTTGATTTATGAATGGGATTTAAACCAATATCATGATTACCTAGTTCATTAAAATTGAAAGTACGGGGTGTTAAAGAGAAGATAAAATCGGATATAAAGATTTATTTAGATTGTAAATTTTACTAAACCAAAGGAAGATAAAAGTTAAAATCGTTCAATTTATGTATTTAGATCAAAGCCAATTTTAGTACCGATTTAATTGTTCATTTATAAACCTGTCTTTTTGTTGCCTACTGAACTGCAGGTACCTACCTACTTATGATTCATGGCGAATGGTACAATTTTGTAATTTTTGATTAGTGTAACTCATGTTTGAGAAAATGTTGGTACATGTAATTCACACAAATCTACAGTTTACCGTTTTGTAACATTTTTGTTCGTGTTCCATTGAGGTTGTAATTTAATATCAATCAGTACTATTGTTTGTCATAAATACTGTAATTTCAGTGGGAGTGCTCTATTTTTGTTAACCACAGTTCAAAAATGTATTCCAAGGATGACTGTATAATTTATTAAAGATTTTGTAGGTAAGGTGGGGAAGGTTTTTTTATTACATTTTGATGGTAATTTGAGATAAACCGCAGCAATCTGCTGTGTCTGTTGCATACTTAAATGAATAATGTATCCTTCAATTGATTTCGTCAATGTCTTTCACATACGTAGTGGCATGCAATGCTGGTCGAAAATCCGGATGTGAATAACTTGCATGTCGAAAGAACATTATTTGGTATTCCTAGTTACGATAAATCTGAAATATATTTTGATTTTACGTTAATGCGTCGAAAAACAATTTAAGGTACATGTTTGCCAAAGGCTCAAGGAAGTTCGATAATATGGGCAAAAGAAAATTGTTATTACTTTATATCGTGTAAATAATTACCACGAATTACTTATCCGGAGTTGTTTATGACTATTATCACTTGACTTCATGTAACTCTTTTGATGAAGTGACAGTTTTTATTAACCACTTCTTTTGATCACATCGCAAAAAGAAAAATAAATCTCATTTATTAATGAAAAATTTACAAACATTAACGTATCACGACTTATTTAAATAAGTATTATAAGCGGTTTACATTTTTCTGTGAACGAAAATATAACACACCATGTGGGCAATAATTTATTTATGAAATTATACAGCTGAATACTCCACGTAGCTTTTGTTAACTATTTACTGAAGCGTGAATGTATTGTATAAATTTTATTTTTTAAGTTATATCAACGTATGCTGAATAAAATTGCATTTAAAACATCTATTCGACGAACCGTTAATTTCAGTATCGGTGCATGTATGCATTAATTACGTTAAATTAACGGTGTAAACAAAAATCTTAAATTGCCAGGTGAATTGCACTGATTGAATATACATTGTTTCAAATCGAATATAAAATTTATTTCTTAATCCAATTTGAATACAGGATGTTTGATAAAGCGGAATGATCCTCTATTTGGCAATAACTCAAATAATAAAAGTTGTTAAATTAATTATTGTATGTAAATTACGAAGTCGTAAACGTTAAGCAGATTACATT
>QDEB01111560.1:0-23294 GCA_004193795.1 Asbolus verrucosus | reverse complement strand
CGTTAAACAAAATACCATAAAAACTCTCAGAACTTATTGGACTCTCTAATATTTAGTAAAATATCTAAGGATATCTCGTTTTTTGAAAATAACCATTACAACCCGTTATTGTAACAATGTTTTTGTCTAAATAGTTACACATTGAAAAAATCAAGAGGTACATGATTTCTTCTTTTTGGCAAGATTCTTTTTAATATTCTCATGTTTCCACAGTTTCAAAATTCTCATTACAATATTTTTAAATTTGAGTGGGTAGGTTTGTATTAATTTTAATTTTGAAATGCTTGAAGTTTTTTGAGCATGAAAACTAAAAAATCGTCCACCTACATGTCTTACAGCCAAGGAGTAAGTACTTCAATATACGTTTTATTGATGTATTTAGCGAAGCAAAAAGAGCTCTTGCGGCAATGCCAGCTGCTATGAGGCGAAACAAATCGCGTTAACGGTCCCGATACAAAATCAAGATTAGACGACTTGTCACAGATAAATCGGCGTGGAAAATATAAAATGCATGATATAGATGTATCAACGTCGATAACCTGTACCCTAGGATTATGCGAAATTGCTTAATAATTTACACGGCGATTTACGTTGTCGATTTAAAATATCACAAAAATGAGGGAAACATCTAAACCGGCATTTATACTTATCGAAGCTGGTGAAATTGTTTTTGAAACGTTACATCACTGGAGCGGCAAGGTACTGGAAATGTCACGCTCGTGATAGCGCGCGATTCGGCCCCGGGGCTTACCGAGGATATAACGGCGCGAGGGGACCCACATTTAAAGGCGACCCACTGCTTGCTCCACATACCTACAGGTGCTTCTCGGAGAAAGTGATTCGATTGCTCTTGCTGCGACTTTGAATTTTTTACTCGCACTTTTCCTACGACTTTTTCACGATATTATTTCGGCTTTTATTCAACGGTGGCACCAGATAAACACCAGACATTTTAAAACTACTGGGCATTTTTTCGGAAACGGTCAAGGATTAGAAGAGTTTTTTATGTTTAAAGGAGAGCGGTGGTATTACATGTTAATAAGCAGTTATTTTTTATTTGAGGAGCAATGGTAACTTAGAGATAACTGCACCATAATTATTGTTTTTATTCAAATACATAGAAGTGTCCATATTTATAGATATTATAGAGATTTATATATCTGGAGAAAATCTATTAATTTTCAGATATCAAATATCTCTACGTAACTTATTGATTTGATGGATCTTGACATTGAATTTTTCCGAATTTTGTAAGTAATTCTAATGAAAAAGAAAAATGAGTATAAATTAATAAAATTTAATAAAAAATCCCTATTTCTTAAACTGTAAATTCATACTTTGAACTGTAATTAAGTATAATATAATGATGGTATTATTAAAATTATTTGTAAAATAGAAGCAAAAAGATTCATGAATGTGGCTTAAATTTTCATAAGCGACTCTGACGATGGAATTACCTAGGTATTAAAATATAATGATATTCAAAAAATATCACGCAAGAATACATATTCTGACGAATCAATTATCAGTACGTCCACAACTGGGAATCCTCTGTGTATGATGATATTGTAAGAACGTATTTTATTTTTTTCCTATGTTCAACATATATGGGAACATCCATAGAAACTCATTGTGGCAACAGTGGCTTGATACGGCTGTTTCCATACTTGTGTCCTAAATTGAAGAAAGATGCAGGACTCTGAGAATTTGATGGAAATTTTACTTTACTTTACTTTACTTGCCTCCTAAGATATTATAAGTTACGATCTATAAAATGTGCCAAAATAAACGGATATCTGCATTTTAATAGTTTATTGAATGGTTTATTGAATGATTGTTTCTGTTTACAGTTTTTGTAATAGATATGTAAATACTGTGACTTTTAAAGTCAAATTTTTCACAAATTTATTTCTTCGACAAAAGAAATTTTATTGTGGAACAAATATTTAAAAATCAATTATATATTGCTGTTCGACCGTTAATGGAAAACAGTCTAGCGTTGCTTTTTCGGATTGTAATGAAATTTTGGAGTTGTCAAATTTTCAAAAACCAATTTGGTTTTTCTTGTAACTTTTCATTTAATATATCACAAAGACCACTCTGAGCTCTAAAATTTTTAAAATGAAATGACATTTATAATACTACATTATGTATACCTCTGAATTTTACAAGGTTTTATACAAATTTTATATATTTTTTGAAAATTAGATAAGCGTGAGCTTTATGACCTAGTCTGCATCAAAGTTCTGCACGTAAAAGCTTTCGTTAGTTGTCGTTAGTCTGCACAGTCGGTAAACTGGTAAAAGATAATTTAATTTGTCGTTACACATTTATTTTATTTTTACCAAAATTATAACATGTGTGTGGGAACATGTTGCTTGTTAGATACAAAAATTTAGGTAAGCGCTATTGCTGGAATTGTTGCAACTTGTTGTAATAGTTTATATAATTTACTTTTCAAGATATTTTATATTTTGATGATATGCATATGTTTATTAAAATTTAATTGTTAACTATTAGTAGATATATACACAGAATTATTTATTCGTAGAGTGTATATTTGTGTTGAAGCAGGAATTAAATGCATAGCTTATTGGTAATAATTGTTAATTTTATTTATTGTCCGTCGATAGACGATCATTTCCAATAAATACCAATCGTTCAAAACCTTAATGGCAACAATTATTTACAAGTTTAATATCACTTACAGCAATTTGCATATAATAAACGATTCCAAGGCATATTATAAGAAAGAAAATAATTAAAACAAGACGCGGTATATTTCATTATACATTTGTAATTTACAGCCGTAATCTTGATTACAATTACAAAATATGGGCAACATTTACTACGTCCTCCTACACGCCGTTTTCAGGAAATAATAACAACAATACTGCCAACTTAAGACAATATAAATTACTACGTTGGCTGAGTAATGCACAGCAAATGTCCAATTTATCTCAACCAATTATCGAATTTGGCAAATTCAGTTCTTCTTAAGTATTATCAAGGAATTCAAAAGCGCTAAATCGCGTTTGTCCTCTACAAATCATAAAATTATTAACGTTATTATCTTTTACGGCATCGTTCTAACAGGAACTGAATAATTGACTTTAAAATGTTAATTTAATAGTTACCGTTTATTCATTAATAAACACTTATCGAGATCCAAATGTCACATGATTATTATTCATTTTCTTTTTTTTTAATTAACGTGTCGTCTTTGTGGAAATGAATTATGTTGTATATACACAGAGAAAAATGAAAGATGTCTTGTAAAATACCTGGGTACATTAAAGACACGCAACTTAATTATTATGCCACATTTTTATACGATTTTATTTTGATTTTTTGAAATAAGTAAAATAGTTTAAAATTGACACCTTTTTTTTCTGTTAAAAGTTTCATTAATTTATATAACCACCTCTTGATTACTTCCTACATAGGAATGTAAACGGTGTTCAAAAAAAGACGGTCAAATGACCTATGACTTTTTTCCTAAAGTATGTCTTAGCGCTTAAATCCTAACGAAGTACAAGACGCCAAGGCGCAACATCTGTTAAATGTCAAAATTGACGAATAAAATAAGAAGCTACGACATACAAAACAAAATCCTGCATGAGGTGACTTGACCGTTTTTTTTTTTTTTTTTTTGAACACAGGTTATATGTGACAACCTAAAGTTTTTTTAGAAATCAATAAGTGTTAAAAATTTAGATAGAAATGTCGAGAACTAAAACGTTTTTCAAAAACGTAAAAAAAGATAATTAACTACCATTTCCGAAAAACCAGTGGATGCAGTAAAAGCTTTTATGGATCCAACTTAAACTACTGAAATAACGTGTTTTAAATTTTCGATTCTGAACTATCCACAACAAACGAAAATGCAAATATATTAAGGGAGTTGGTACGTAATTCAGTATTACAAAGGAAGTAGGAAAATAAAATGATACTAACGAGTACATATAAGGTATAAATATATGCTCAATGTTGCCAGATTAATAATTACTTTGTCAGTAATTGCCCCACTTGACAGGTTGATAAATTTTTTGAGAAATTTGTTAAACATTCTATACAAATACAACAAAAATATGTCACAGTCTTCCCTTTTTCGAAGGAAGTAAAATTACAACTAGACGTTATCCTCATGTTTAATTGCACTTTTACCAAATTTATAACAAAATCGTTATAAAATTTGATACCACGTGTCAAACGGCCTTAGCAATTAACTAGCAATTAACCAATAAGATATAAGGTAAGACGTAGGTACATAGGCAATCTAATTCTTTAGAATTTTTAAGAATGAATTATGTATTCACAATTCCGTGAATGACCGTGTAAATAGTATTTTCAGTAAAAATAAACTTGATAAAATATTATGCCGTTATTTCTATATTTTGTGTATTTTATAAATTTACGTTAATTACTTTTTATCACAACTGTTTTTTTTTCTTTTTGTTAGAATTAACAATGCAAATTTATAACATTCTAAAATGTAAATTTATAAATGGAAATAGGTAAAATAAATGTTAATAAAACTTCTTGAAGCTAAGCCATCCATATTTTCAAAAGATATGTAATAAGGTAAACGACATATCCTGTGGTGGTGTAAATGTAAATAATTCCATGTTGCTTGAAAATGACTATGGAAAATACGTGTCGGCACGTCCTCCAGATCTTACATGCACGGAATCATTCCTTGACTACTTTACAAGCCATTACAAGTTCCATGATAGATACAAACAAAGGTTTTTCATCCATTTTAGGAACTGTTCACCGTTAGTATTCACTTCGGAATATTTAATTAAAAGTTTCCACTGTGCGACATTACGAGATAATTGTCATATGTTATAGGTGTAGGAACTTCAGTCGTCTATGAATGTTTCAGTTACCGTCTTTAGGCGGTTTTATGAATGAACACTTTCATTAGGTCGTTCTTCGTATATACAGGGCGTCCGTATAGCGGGGCGGCTTTTTATCGGCCGATTAGCGCTTTCAATTGCGTGTGTAATAAACGTGAAGTACAGAATACAGGCGTAAGTTTATTAATACAGATCGTGTATGGGCAATTTCCACACAGCTGTTTACCAATAACAATAACTAACATCCATCTCGAACGGCTGTAGATAACCGACAATGGCTCACCAACAATGGACGTTAAACCGTCTAAAAGTCCGTAATAACCATCATAATCTAGCAAATCATTGTTATCACGGTGCAGAATATTCCCATAAAGGTAATTATAATGTGAGATGTTGCCATGATGAATGGCTGGCCATCCGCGTGGGCGGTTGCGGCCAAAGCCGCGTGTTGACTCCGCGGGCTCTAATGAGTTTCTACTATAAATCACGGCATAACCCCCGGCTTCTATTAATTGTTCCTGTCACTGCTAAAAACTAGCTCCACCAATATAAGTGTTTGAAATATGTCCGACTATGAAGCCCAAATGAGTTATCTTATGACTGCTTTAATCTGATTTGTATGCTTCGTTACAACGGTGTTAAATTAATTATCCAACTTTTGGAAGCCGAACGGAACAGACGTGCCCTGCTTGCTGATTTATCATCTCACCGACCTGTCTGCCAACTTTACCTCCGTTAGTCTTCTAATGGAAAAATTAGAGGACAAGCTGCCACAACAACGATACTTTAATAGACCAGCCAGCAGCAGTTCTCCGCCTAACTCTCGTTTTCAAGTAAATGCTATTGAGTACCGAAAGCGCAACAATAAATCTTTTAGAGAAAATTATTTGATAATACATTATGATTGTAAAAAACATGCACGATTTAGGAGTTTCGAACTTTGGTTACCAGCAAAGTACAGATTGTAGTCAATCCATAAAGAATCCTTTAAGAACACAAGCTCGTTTTAATCAAAGTACGAAATATTTTACAGATTAACCATTTTCTTTTTACTGAAACAAACAAACGTTTTAAGAATAAACACCGTTCAAAGTTTGTATGACCACGCGATAGGGACTTGAAGAATGTCAGATTGAACGTCTGTTTCGTCAGACTTGTATCTGTAGATATGACTGAATTTTCAGTATGAATTACAACTTTTAAATCGAAATATTTGTGGCTGTTATTTTTGTATTTTGTTAAAATAATACCTCGACTATAAGTAAAACACAAATATGCGTTTATACAAACTTTCCTATTGGTAAATCGAAGCGTAACCTTAAAACCACAAAACCATTCGTACACTTGGACACTTTCAGAAAGAAAAATTTCGTTGTCGTAACAACCTTGAACTTGTTTAAAAATAAAAGAGATTCCGTATTTAAAAAATATTTTTAACTTTTATATTTCTTACAACCTTGTCCACATTTATTAAAAATTTCAAAATTTTTGTTTTTTACAAATCAGTTTATTTTCATTTTCGATTGTTGTATGAATATTTAGGTTATTTTTTCTTCATGAACAACTTTGTCTATATTTTTGAAGATCAATAATGTCAGGTACTTCTTCTTCAGGTACATCAAAAACTTTCGTTGTCATTTCTTGAAGATCTTGAATGGGTTTTCGTACAATTTCAATACTCTTCTGCTTTTCTCATTAATTTTAAATATCACGTTTTCTTACTACTTCTTGAAAGTATATTATGCTGTTAAAAATTGTACCTGAACTAATGTTTGCATCTTTATTGTGCGTTTCACCGATGAGTAGCAGTAAAATGTACAAATGAAAAAGATAGGGCTATATAGATTGCCAAAAAAAAAAAAGAATGAGACAGATATAGCCGTAACTAAGCAATATACTGACACAAATTCTTGGAATAAGCATTAATATTCATATTTCTTCTAATGCTAAAATTAAATGTTTTATTTTACAAAAATTGTACAAATTTTAATGTCTTTCTTCATCTCTTTATTGGATATGTTGTGTCGGTTGCGGAACAAGTTTTCCACATCTTGATTTATTTCTTCATTACATTTTCATAACTTGGATAATATGAATTTTTGATGTATAATTTTTAATTTTGGGCACAAAATGTTTTAGGCATAAAACAGCTTCGAGTTGTTTACTGCAGTTGCTACCAGTAACCAAACATTTTACGTTATTAATTAAATTCTGCTCTTTTTGGTGATGACTCTTAGTTGTATAGGCACATCAATACAGATTTTTATTTTCTGTTAACAGTAAGATGACTGTCAATTAAATCATTATTGAAACAGTGGGTTTTTACTTATAGCAGAATTTTACATAATTGGTATTGCTCAATATTTTGTTACCAAAAGCAACTTCAGTAAACAAATTGTCTGTTTTCTATTTTAGAAACCTATCTTTGGTTTTGCATCTCTGATTTCCTTTAGGACAGAAATTAAGAATAAGCAGCAACTTGAAACAAAAATATATAGAAAATAATAACTTCTAATGAGAAACATTTCACTGTTACTGTAATTTTCTATAGATATGTTTGTTTGGTAGTATAGTAACAACAGCTTCCTTGAACAACTCTTTTATTTGAAAATCCATCCATTTTTCTTTTACTTTTGTTATTTTTATCTTATATTATATTACCGTATTATTCTTAATTAAGAATATACTCTTTATTACTGTTGTAGGTAAAACATGACAACAGTAAATGACGTAACTTAATTTCAGTACCTATAATAAACAATGAAACAGTCTGAATCTAAGTAAAGTCAAGGCGATATTTCTATTATTCTATCCTTTGACTGATCTGGGTTAAACATTCTTCTATTAATTGCTTAGTCATTCTATATAATGTCATATTTTATGTTTTGTTGCTGATGTATATACATAGGGTGTAACGAAAAATTCTGGCCGAATTTTAAATGGAACAAAATTGACGTGAAAATAAAATTGAGGCTAAATTGCTAATACAAGTTACGCATGTACATTAAAGCCAACTTCGTAATACTGAATATGTTTATAATTTTAGAATTAGGTTTAGTTAATATATATAATTTTAACTAAACCTGATGAAAGACAAATAAATAACAAATTTACAGTTTCTGGCCCTTTTTTATGTTTTTTTATCTCACCACTAATAGTTTACCACATTTTTTGTAATAATTTTTTTAACTTATAAATACTACATTCGTTAATAAATCTTTTGAAAAACATTATATTTTATATTTTAATTTATATTAAATTCTTTTTGATTTTGAGGTATTTATTTATCTTATTACGAAAAGTACTTGCATTATTCTTTACCGGAACGATGTTCAAAGGCTACCAACTGAATGTATGAAAATACAACTATCACATTTGCCGTTTAGTTATGCATTAGCATACAACGGAAATTCACAATCATATGCAATAAAAAACTGATACAATTAATACATTCTTGAAATTTAAAAAAGTTACTAAAAAACAAAATAAATGATAAAGGAAACTAATAATTAAAAGTAAATTAAAATTAACTTCTTCCTGAAACAAATTTTTTAAATATTTTCAGATAATTACTACTTTCATCTACTCTGTTCATCATATTATCCTGTGAAAATTGGTACATCGAACTCAAGAGGAAGTTTGAGCTACAACCGCATGACCAAAATTTATTTTCTTCGTATACAGTTCATTATGTTACAAAAGACAAACACCAAAATTACAGTATTGTATTTTACATATCTCTAATATTTTCTATATAATAAAGAAAGACACAGACACGTTTACGCTATTGAAACATTGAACATTAAAAACTGAAAATCACCTAATATTTTAAGTTGATAAAGCAACAAAGTAGAGGAGAATACATGACTTAGAATGGTTATTGAAATACAAGAACAACAAAAACTTTGCGGTCCCCATTAAGAGCTTTATACGAATATATAGGTAAGTTATTAATGAACTTCAAGACCAAGAAACAACTTAATTTCGATTTTGTGTAAGTATAAAAGAAGACTGATGTGAATGGCAATAAAAATACAGTACGAACAATTATTATTATTAAGAAGACTTAAATTTTGTACTTTAAATTTCAGATTGGACAAGAGCAGTTTGAATAAAAGTTATCATAGTCGATAAACTAAAACTTTTATTAAGTTTTGGAAAAGCGCTGTTTGAGAACTATGAAGGTTTCTTGTGATAACAAAATCTTATAACGTCCGTCTGTGTATAGATTGTTGTTAACATGTTATGTTTCTTGGGATGGTAAAACTTTGCAAGATGCTGTTCCATTTTTTAACAAAAGTTTATAATTGTTGAGTAATATAAATAATAATTTATTATCGTTATCTGTTATAAAATTAACATTTATTAGTAGCATTTATTCTCATCATATTGTATTATCAGAAAATTGCATGGGTTCATAATTTTTAAAGGTCATAAACTCATAAATAACATCGGATTCAATTGTAAAACAATAGAATAGATGATCTCGTATCACTTCGATTTCCTAAATGTATTTTAAAATTTATTTCTTCAACGATCGGAGATGTAGATAACCTTCCTGAAACTGAACCTCCACAGCTGAACGAAGCTGTGAATTGTGACGAATTGACCCACGCGGCAGAGGTGTGAAACTGCTAATGTTAGATACCGTCTGCTCTATTGCAGAAACGAGGTGGGTGTTAAAAAAAACATCGAAGAAAGTTGCAACAATGCAAGAATTATGAAATTACGAAACCCGATGGGATTTATCATTTTTATTGGCATATACACCGACCCACTCGTCCCCCGTGGGCTGATCGGTTTACGCATTTTTACAATTCAGCATTTGTAATCGCTTTTGATTAATTATTGTACAAAGTTTGATGGAAATATTTTCAGAATGCTTACCAGTTACTCTCTGAATGTATCGTTAAAGTCTCTCCGTTCACGAGCTTGTTCTCTTCGATTTTTAAAGTTACTTTTCAAACGATAAACTACATGCAAAAACAAGAGTCAAGGTAATTGTAAACAGTATTAATTAAATCGCCGTTTTATTGATTATACAGGAATGCTTTAATTTATTTTATTTCTTCTTTATATCAGCTTGACACTATGAGTTAGTTTATAACTAAATTAATTCTTGCATCGCTGATTAAGTGCATGTGTTATGTGTTTATTTCATTAATATTATTAATAACATTCTTATTTAAAAAAATGACTCGTTACCGTTTCTCCATTAGGTTGAGGAATGCATGAAATTATTTGAAATTTGATTGTACAGGTTAAAAAAAGTAATTAAAATTCACACTCTCAAAACCCACATAAATTAATTCGAACAAACATTAAATTTTGCCGCTATGACGAAGGTTATAGAAATCAGAACAATAATAATTTCAACTGTGATACCAATATATCGATAGTTTTTACGCAACCTTTAATTGTTTATTATTACAAAGAATTTTCCTATTAAAATGGTGTATTATTATTTGTAATTAATCAGGCATGTGGATGGGAGATCTTATAACCTAGTAATTCAAGTTTTTATCGTCTTTTACATTAACTGTTCTTTTCCACGCTCACGTGTTATAAAAAATCAATAACGTGCTTAGATTCCCATGAGTGATTAAATAATTATAAATTTTAGCTTGCATTTTAATTCTTCGAAATAATAGTTATTTGGCGAGAGAATACAGTCACGTTGCATTTTATTTCTTCTACGGCATTTTACAAGTTTGGCTATTATTGAATATTTTTTATATAATTACAGATATAGAAAGATATAATAATATTCAATACAGTTCACATGGATGGTCAAAAATGAAACCAGTTAAAACCAAATTTGAAGACCAATTTTATTACTAATGCCAAAAAAATTTCGAGGGAAAGGTTTTTATCATCACATCGTAGTTTTAGTTTTGCTAGCAGTGAAGTTAAAGAGATTAAAATGTAAAATATATGACCTATATTCTACTTTTTAAAAGATACCTGTATATGTTACGAATATGGGCATAATAATCATAGATAACTGAATTTATTATTGAAAACCCATTATTATCTATCATAATTTATTCTTTTTTGGCTATTTTTTACTTAAAATATATGTTTATTTTTGTGCAACTATATAGAGATCTATAATTTCAAATTTTTTTTAATTTTTCTGTCTATACCTGTACCTATATATGTACAAAGACTATATTATAAGAAATTCAGTTTGGGTATATTACGAAAAGGGTTCTCGTATTTTATACTTATTACAATTTATATAATTTAAAGAAATTTATTTTTTTTTTTAACATTTTGTTTTTTTAACTGATTTTGGAATTACTACTGATGTACTACACTTTGTTTTTTCTTGTTGTTATTAAAGAAAAATAAATTATTATTTATAATATTTTAATTGACCACTCTGTTCACCATAACATCTAATCTTTACATTAAAATCTGCAAGGCATGTTACTGCACACAATTGTCATATTTTTATCATCATTACATGAAATATCCGTACTCTTAAGAGAGTATATACCGTCTATCAAAGAGGCTGTTTGTTACTTCCAAATTATGGAATTATTATCGACACGAATTTAAAAAATTTTGAATATTTTGATTTTAAAATGTTCAAAATTAAAAAGCGTTCCATTATAATGTCCGATTCGATACCCGTGGATGGTTTTTATCCCAGTGTTTGAAGCAAGTATGCTCTGATACTTCTACATTTTCAGTTTCTGTCCAAGCACAAATGCAACAATATTTATTTCTAATACCAGTGGTTGTTCCAATCTAAAAAATTTAAATTGAAAAAATTTGCGCCATAATTTGCTTTATAGGAACTTTATTCCATGCTCCATCAACTCTGACAGTTATATAAGGAATACTGTCCTCGTCTATATTACTTTTTTCGATAGCTATTCTCTTTTCTTCTTTTTTAGCGTTTTTCAACACGTCCCAGGCAATTCCGTAAATAACATCGGATAACTCAGATGGTACTTTTTGAAACGTATGACTACTCGTTACAGGAATATTACAGCAACCACTTGAGTACATAAACCCTCATTAGCAATGGGTCCTAATACAATTGCTTTATTTATATCAAAACTCTTTGTATCCGTAGATATGCATTTTATCTCTTTGCAGCAATTGCATTTAATTGTAAAACTGCTTACAAATCCAAATATTTAAATGTAATTATTTTACATGGAGGGTTTTTCAAAATTAATTTATTAATTAATATTGTTGTCTCAAGTGCACCTGGTATTACCATATTTAACATTCTTTAATACAATTCTTAAAAAAGTGTCTTCATACTCCGGACTGCTTTTAAAAAATAGATTAAAAAATAGCATACCTATACCTTTATTGCTATACAAGTCCTCCTACACTGCCCCTCTTAATAAAACCGTCCTATCTGCAAATTTTTGGTTTTTCAATTTATGCTCTACATTGCATCACATATTTTTTAACTTTTTACTAAGTCAGGATTGTAAATACATATGCCAAATTACAAGTTGAATCTCTGAAAACCAAGGGCCGCACACACAATTTTATAAAAACTTATGAGATGATATGATATGATATGTGTCAGTTACAACAATTTAATTAAGCAGGGCAGTACACCACGCATAGAAAATAGATGTAGGTATATTGAATGTGAAGGCGTACTTATAGAATGAGTATCCCTTCAGTCCTTTTAACAGCGTAACGGTTATAAATCAGTCCTTTTCTCTATTTCAGTTACGTCAATATATTTTTTTATTACATCCTCTTAAAGCTTTGCATTTACTATCTCTCTTAGAACTCTTCGTACTTTACCGGTTAAAAATTTTTTATCTTAGGTACATTATTAGCCTCTTAAAGTAGAATTGTACTTTGTTATCACCATGAAAGTTTTAGGTGAAATATCTACAGATGTAATCATGTACCTTACTAAATGTTTTTGTATACAAATTGTCATAACACTGATTTATAGGTTCAAAGTAAAACCGAAAACGGTGGTAATATCGATCAAGAAACTAAAAAAGTAAGGACAAACGGACTTACAACCAACATCCATTTAAGCATAATCGGATGTAAGAAAGACAGTAATAAATTTTATATACTTATTTTTAAAAAAATATGTACGTTTCCTCTGGATAACTCAAATTTAAAAAAAAATGCTGCATTGAATATTTTGCAAGTGAACGAGCTTGTATTTAACGAAGGACTGTGATTTTATTCCATGTGAAAAAATCGTGGAATTTAATATTATCCAAAACGATAATATTATAATAATAATACATCTTGTGTATTAAGTAGTAATACATAAAGTCGAGGTAATTAAATAATATTAAAGATAAAATGTTTTAACCTTTACCAAATTTCAAGAAAAAAATTAACAATAATTATCTATCTCAAAAACTACCAATTAAAGACTTCTAAAACTTCGTTTAAATTTTGTTTACTTTTAAGCATTTTATCAAGATAAATAAAAAATATTGTTTTAGAAACCTGCACGTTTTCAAATAGTTCAGAAAACCTTCACTCGCTTAAATAGTACTTCGTGCTAATGCTCGTGCGTTAATAACCATCATTCTACAATAGGAATTATCTGGAGTTATAACTAAAGGTGTTGTAGTCGAATCTGTATTACAAAATAATATTTACACAGTAATTATAAATTTGTTTAAATGGTTGCATAATCTAGCCATTATATATTATGATAATGATATAGATTTTAACCATGTTTCACAAGAAACATTGAAATACTAGTGAACGATTATTTAAGTAAATATTCTGACGTTTTGAAATAATTCTGCTCCTACAAGTAAAGAAATATTCATAACATCGTGACATATTGTACTCACTCAAAAATTTTAACAATGAACTAATTTTACAAATCCTAATTTTACAAATAAAAAAATGCATATATAGTAATTACGAAAAAAAAAGCGCGAAAATTTAAAAGAAGGAATAAATCGTAACTTTCGTTTGTTTAATGTTATTTTCAAAGCTTGATGAAGAAATATATCTTTTTATAGTATGAATTATATATCAGACTACACATCTATCTATTGGGTAGTTGAAAGCACAGAATATTTTATGAGTAGACTTATCAGCAAACACAGTATTGAGGTACGTAAAAAGAGAAAACTAGCAATTTGATCAGCCACAGAGAACTTTATGAGTGAAACACAAATCAAAATATGCATATATATCTAAATTTTAAAAGATGTAGTCCATAATAACTTAAAATAATAACTAGGTGACAAACTAAACTTCTTTTCAACACTACAAAATTAGTTTACCATGTAAAACCGGCTATAAGTTTACGATTTACAGAACTGAAACGAGATATACTCTACATTTGATTTTAAAAAAAGATATTTTAAAAATTGTTTTATTTTTTCATTGCACTAATTAACATAACTTTTGGAAAATAGTGAACGGATCAAAACGAAATTTTGTATACAAATTGTGTTAGTGCAAGGCTTACAATGCTCACAAGCTCATTAAAAAAAAATCTATATTTTACATCTTTCTTTGTTCTACAGCTAGTGCAGATTATTAATATGCAAATTTCTAAATTTCAGCAGTCTTCCTCTCAGTCTCAGTCTACTCGTTGATTTTGTGACATTTTTTAATTTTGCGATTTCTTTAAAATTATTTAACAGATCAAAGCAAAATTTTATATATACATTGTATGAAACAATGCTCGATGAAGGACAGAAAAAATTCATAAAAAAATCAAAAAAAATATTGTGATAATTAATTTTGAAGCACATGTAATTCTATATTTTCTTCAATTTTAGGTATCGTATGTTATAAAAAAAAATAATCTTTTTGTTGATGTACCTACTTGGTTGCGTTTGTCAATCTGGAGGTTTATTTGTTAAAGGTTTCAAGAGCATTATTATTAACTACTGAACTAATTTCAGCTAATATTGCCAGTTTTGATTCATGCGAAAGCCAATACTCGTGAGAATCCAATGTGAAGAAAAGAATTATCGTGTCATATTGGTTGGTTGTAGTAAAATTTCATTAAGGTAATTGGCGGCTGTCCGAGATCGGATTACCTTTACACACGACCCGTAGTTTACTTCGATATTGACACGGTGTTATATTACGTCCGTCTGTGAACATGTCTGTTGGACACGACATGCCAGCATTGACTTATTCCATTAATAATTGCGCCCCGCCACTACGGTTTTTGCAATCACGGAGAAAGCTGATCTCCACTGCTTTAATAAAATTTAAGAAATACTACACCGCCGATACACACAGGCGTAATTAACGTTGGGAGTTTATGGAACGACTGGGTTGCAAAATTATCATCAATCATCACATCAGTAATATGTTGTAGATTTATTGATAGTAAATAACGTTATTGACAGCAACGTACATTAACATAAATTATGATTCTGCATCAGGGTTTAGCAATTATCGTAAACCAGATGATGAAAATTTTTAAGTGTATTTATATTACACCTGCAACCCTTAAAACTTCTGAAATTGAAACTTCAAACAAATACGGGGACATTAAACCAAGTAGATGTAAAAATAATAATAAATAAGGTAATAAAATTTAACGGGAACTTGTTCGAACATGTCATTAAAAAGTCTACACATTCATTTTATTTATTTATACATGAACCTTCAACTTTAATCCTTAAAATCTATTAACGACTTACATTAGATATTATTGATTTATTAATAATTCAGTAAATAAAATACAGTTTCATTCTGGGTCAACATTTTTGTCTAAAATCTGGCTTTCCTTCTCACTAACTGGATACATTATTAGTTTGCTTTATCTATATGTTTTTAATAGATTTCGTTTTTAAATGAATAATATAAATATGTTAGTTATTTAAAATCTTAATTCTGCTGTGACAAAATACCTAAAGATTATTTAAAAGGTTAAAAAAGATCGTTTTATTTGCTTAGAAAAGTCTAATTTACAAGATTATTAAAGAGAAAACAAGAATATAGATTATAAATTTTAATCTCCATTTAATATAATAATAAGAGGGAAAATTAGAAGTATCCGCAATTTTATTTTTCTATACAAACTCGTTCTTCTTCAATACTTCAGCACAAACTTTTTGGTTTCTTTCAAATAGAAAGTTTTCCATTGCGCCCTTAACCACTGATGCACCGAATTTTTGGCTTCATGGTCACTTGAAAACCAACCACTTTTGAATTCCTTTTTAATGTCTTTAAAGAGATGGTGTTCGAATGAGGAAAGATACGGACTATGTAGAGAATGCATTAAGATTTCGATTTTGAATTTTTCTGTTTCCATTGTAGGAATAGCTATATGAGAGCGGGTATTGTCATATTGTCATAAAGGAGAATAACCCCATCTGTAGCCATTCCTCTTCTTCTAGAGTGAATAGATGGCTTCAGTTTATCCCACATAATGCTGTAATATTAGTGACTGACATTAGTGACTGTTCTCTCCTTTTCTTTATAATGTTCTTTAACTAGACCTTTACAATCCGAAAAACTGTCTTTGACTGTTCACTTTTTAACTTTTTCACCTGAATATTTCATATCACCAACAGTTTGGGGGTCGTTTTAAACATTTTAAACATTTGTATAAACATCTTTTTAGTAATACATTTTCTCTGTACTGTGCTAATAGTCTTTTGTAAATCTCAGTCTCAGATACCCCTTCGGACTATAAAAAATGTATCATAGAAAGTTGCACCACGGCGATGAAAACCGAAAGTGGAGTACTCATGTTTACAAAAAAAAAGATCACTAATCAAAGCCGTAGTTATAAATTAATTTTGTTGGTTTGTTTAAAAAATATTTAATAATTCGGGATATGTACTTATTGCTTTTCTGTCGTATTTCGTTAATTATGTTTTTCTACTGCGTAAACTTCAAATACACCATTATTTCTAGAAGAACCTAAGTAATTTTTTGTAATTTTACACGAAATAAAGAAATGTAATAAGTGAGCATAAGTAGTTTTCAAAAAACTAATTGGTTATTTATATTTAATATATTTTTGTTAGAATTTTTTTTATTCTGCTAAAAACTTACTAACCTGAATTTGGGGCGTTTTAAAAATACCAATTAAAAAATATAATTTCAAAATCATTTTACAAGAAGCAACATCAAAATCAATTTATACGGGATGTTTTTGAATTACAAGAAACTGTCATCAATTAAGCAACCAAAATTTGTTTCAGCTGCTGAAATTATTCGCAAAATTTATGTTCTTGTTAAATTCTTCAAAGATTTCCTTGTTGAATTGCGAAAGAAAATTAAATCACAGAAAAGCTATTTTTTTTAATATTCACCTTTAAAATTCAAACATCTTTGTCACTTTTAATTAAAAAGTATTAAGCCAAAGTATGTCAAACTGTGATTTACATTTTTTTTAAACATTTTCCAAGATAAAGAAATTAATATTTAACAGATTTCATGGTATAAAATGTGTAAAAAATGAGTGCCATTTATTATATCATTTAACAATAAATAATTTCTTTTATTTATCATTTAAAAAACGACATTTTCTAAAAAAAAATGTTATAAATAAAATAGGCCAATAATACACATTTTCTTTATGATTACTATCTTTTTTCGAAACTACCTGAAATATCGATCTGTACGTAAATAATGTTACAATATTTATTTGCTCTCCCCAGTTTTTTTCAAAACTCAAGAATCACTCATAAAGCTCTGCAAAGTTGACAAAATAAGAGTTTTTAAAAACAAGTACCTACAACCTATTCTATAATAAATTAAATAAATCAATAAAAATAAACTCACAGATTTGATTAAAAATTTACCAATAACGTACTAACCACTCCGATAAAATCTCGTTTTGAAAATTAGGTGAACGATTATAAACGAATACATTACATGTTACTTGGAAATAATGTGAAAAATTAGAAAAGTGATAAAATTTAATTTTTTGTTTAATACGTTACATATATATTGTATTTATTGATATTTGTTTCAAGGTAAGTAAAATTTTGCGTAAATACAATATTAATTCATTGATGATTACAATGAAATTATAAAATAGACTAACATTCAATAAAGCCAATATGACAATATAATATTATGTTTTCGTAGGACCGTTTGCACGTTTTTGATTAACTGTAATCAGTGTTCAAATCCTTTAGAAATGATTAGTTTAATAACTTAATCATTGATTAACTTTAATTGTGAGTAGTACAAACGGGCCTTAGTCGTAATATTCATAAAATAAAATCCTAAACCATATCTCAAAACATGTACTAAATAAACAATGTAAAAGGTATCGGTTTGCAAGTGCTACATGTTGCCGGTATTGTAGTAGTATTATCTTACTCCGAAAATCTTCAGGGCAATTACTACTAATAAATTTGTTAGGAATGGTAACCACTCTGTATCATGTTAGTAACATTGATATCCCCTAAAATCTTGCGTTATCAAAGTATAAAGAATTTATTTTTTATATAAAAATTCTGCGTAATTAATTACATTTGGAACTTACTAAATTTTAGAATTTTTTAATTTTAGTATTTTTGGTAAGATATAAATTTAGTTGGCTACATGGCCAAATTTTAAATATAGTAGTAGTAGTAGCAGTAAGTAACTGATATAGCCGTGATTGTAATGTAAATAGTTAATTGCAGTATATGGTATATAGTAATAAATTGTATTTTTTATGTCATAATAATTATTTTGTTCAAATTTTTCATTATTCTTGTTAGTTCTCATTTACGTATATATTTGTATTTACATATATTTGTATATGTAAATATTTTTTAAAACCAGTTCTCAGATTTTGAAATTTACATTCTAATGTTATTAGCCGAATATTGTCTACATCAAGAGAATTAATAAAAAATATTTTGAATTACACATTGTCAGTATAAAATATAAATAAACAAAATAATACCATAACTTTTTCCCAATTCAAATTTTCAATTTACAATTATTTACCGTCATCATAGTTAACATTAATCCTTAACAATTTTTCTAGCTGAGCAATTGGACTTAAATACTCATGTGAAACTAAGATTACCATGTTGTTGTATAATAAAAACGTTTACAGAACACTTTTACTTTTCGCAACAGAATTTTAAATTAGTTGTAAAAAAATAATTTATTGTAAAGCTCAAGATTAAAATATACTTTTTAAATTTTTTTGTCAAACAGTTTCCGTAATTCTTTATCTTAAATACAAAATACAAATTTTAATACAAATATAATTTCAGTTTTAATTTATGATTTGTTTTTATTTATATGAAATATCATAATAATTAAATTTTATATGGAATAACATTTTTTGATTACTTGTTAATCGTTTGTCCAATAGGGTGATATTAAAACACTTTAATAAAGTTACGCAGCAACATTTATTTTAATGAAAAAATTCCAAAATAATTAATTCCTTAAACCTCCTTCTACGAAGCAGCCATAGATGGTAGAAAGAAATCTCGAATACTAACGGACTATACCGATGGGCGATTCGGTCCGAATTGTTAGAGATGAGAGCGTGAGTTTCTACGACTAAAATGTTGTTATTTTCAGTGCATTATAGTGTACTTTCCTGTTGAAAATGTTAACATAATTCCTGGATTGTTTTAATTTTAAATTTCATCATTCAGATTTTCCGGTGTTACTTATAATTTGAAATAATCCATTCTATGTGCAAACATAATAGATTTAATAGATCTTATAGGTCCAGTTTATTTGACCTTATTCGCAATGCATATCCATTTCGAGCTTGTAACCAAAATTTAAAATGTCACATTAATGTAATCTAAGCATTTTTTAAAAATTATTTGGACAGATCCACTACAAGTAACCAATTAGAACTGTCAAACTATGAAGACGTTTCCTCTACAAGAGTAAAGATTTCTGTTAATTTAATATAATATTATATTGAATAATAAAGTAGTATAAAAGGGCATATTGAAAAACGAAAATACGAAAATCTTCATTTCTAATTATTCTTCAATAAATAAATTTTATGATATAAAAAAAATAACATTTTTCCACATTAAATCAGCATGTACCCCAAACCTTGAAACCCGCCATTTATTTCTTTTCTCATTTCAAACACTTATACAAGATGTTATAAGAAATTTATGTACCTTCATGTTTTATTTCTGTTATGAAACTAGAACATTCCGAGCAAGTAATGTGTTCATAAAACTCCATTATCTGATTAAATGTCGGTGCAATTGAAATAACTGACATGGTTCAAATAAGTAAATCTGTCATTTTTCAAAAAAGTATACACCTAGATATTGTCTGAATCTGAGAAATTTATTCTTGCTGTATTTAATTACCGTTTTATTTTTTCATGTATGTTTCAGATTTTGTATATTTTAATTTTTGTACTTTATCTACAAAATAAAGACCATTTATTATATCTCCTGTTACTTTTAAAGGATGCAAAAATTTTATGTTTTCGTTTCAGATGATTTAGATCTGGATTATGGAGTAAAATTTTTTAAATTTTTATTAAAATATCCATTACTCATAATTTTCTTGATTTAAATAGCTATTTTTTTTAAATGTTAAAGGATGAATTTTTCTTTAAATCTTACATAGCGTGGTCAAAAAGTTTAGTTATTAAATTAATTGTTTTTATACTTCAGTGTATACTCCTGCAATTAAAACCGGATTGCTTAGTAAACGTTTCGTTGTTAACTTGCCATATTTAAGCGATGTTTAGCTTTATAAAAACAATATTTTTCCTCTTAAAAGTGTTTACGTGAATTTAATATTTTTGTGGTCAAAGCTGCATTTCGACATTTTTTTTGACATCCGTTTCGTTCAAAATATGCTCTAATCGCACTTTTATGCTTTATTCATGTAACATTGTTTCAATAAAAATTACACAAACAATAAGTACAAATATTACGACTGGACAGTTGAGACATAAGTTGTCAGTCGTTAGTCATACCAACCAACATGACCTTGCGGAAACGCACATCCAATTTGATGTTCTTAAAGTCCTTATCGCCTAGCCACAACAACGGTGAACAGTGTTAACATTTACAAATTAATTGTCAAATAGATTGAACAATTTCCATAAAAACAAAAATATATTTAATTTATTTATACCCATCTAATTTGCATATTTTTAAATGCAGTTCATATTTTATATATAACCTATATCCATTCGTATATATCATTATAGCAATTATTACTGGTAAAGCTGATATATTATCTTGTCAATAAAGTTCTCATGCAGCTAAAGACTTGTACTTCAGTTCTTATAAAAATGAAAATAAATGTTTAAGATATGTATGGTCTAACCGTGTGACAGTCCTATCCGTATTAACCTTAATTTTGCGCACTTTACAACTTTCCAAATTCATTCTGGAAGCAAACATTTTTGAAATTGTATTTGTAATTGTGAAATATGCATGTTATTTGTTGAACTCCGATTGGTTATAATCTGAAGAAAGAATTTTTGTTTCAGGTACGATCACTGGGAAGTGGCGTTCTTAGCGTGAAGGTGTCATTGTGGAGTGAGTAAAGAAAATAAAACCGTGTAAGAGTAAAAGCATTTGGTCGAGTACAAAGAAAATAAAATATATGAAATAACGGAATTCAATCGAAAACAAGGTTGAATTCTCACACGTTTATTAATATCGCATGATTGAGTTCGATTTATACATAACGCTTTGGGCTCTTGTCGTAAGGTCACTAAAACGTACGGCTAACCAAGAACATGACTTACCGCTAAACAAGGTTATAAAACGCACAGAAAGGTTACAGAGAAATTGTTATTTTGATTTAGTAACTGTTATTTCATTTCATTTTTTATTTCAAGCGGCATTGTAAATTCTGTAAACTTGAAGTATGATGGCCATTTTTTTTTATTTTCTTAATATAAATTATTAAAATTTGACGGCCAAGTAAAATCATCAAATAATATCCGAATCACTATGTCTACGACAAACATGAATACTTAAAATTTAGTAACCTAAAAACCTGATTATGTTTTACAATAGGTATCCAAATTTTAAAATCTGATTGGTGTAGGTATGTATATTGTTTATTATTTTTCGAGCTTGCGCAAGATAATACAATATATGTTTTAATTGATCTCAAGCGACCCATAACAGCCTTAACTTGTGTCGCAATATAATTATAAGTGTTACAGTTTTGACATTTAAAATAGCTGCATCAGATGTTGTGTTTTACACACTTTCATTTTCAATCATAACGTCTGATTTTGTAACGTGAACAACATCTCTGGACAAGCCTTTCGAACATCATCATTCAATAACGGTAACAACTGTTTTCATTGTTGTTATATTATGGTCGATGATGATGTTAAGGTTAAATTTGTAAAAGTGACAGATTTGACGAAAATGCATTTGAAAGTTCAAGTTATAAAACCTTGAATTTTTTTTAATACATAAATGTTGCACTGAAAATAACACCTACCCGGAGATATGTTTACATTCAACAAATAACACGAATCTGATTTTAAATCTTATAACTTCCATTGAAATGAATGCACCATTTGTCAGTTGTGATGCAAATTTGAGACAGATAGACAGCCGTACGAGTAGATTAAAACATTTTTGAGGTCTTGATTCTAATAAGTTCTGGTTCATGTACAATGAGTCTATAAACACCCACACCGACGCAAGTCAGAATATAATTTATTTTAAAACAATAGAACACGATTTTAATGCAACCATTGACTAAGTAACAACTAAATACATGACAAGGCATGTGTATAATTAGCATACAAAGTTATACCACTATTTTGTGGACTAAATGTTTCCAGAGCTTTACGTTTTTATCGAGTCGAACTCGTTTTTACATTATTCTCAAATGGTAACAGTTGCTTACAAAAATGATAAAATGTTACTTTTTAGGAAACAATAATCGCGGAATCTACTGAAATTGACTCAGTTTTCAAACTAAAGGAATGAATATAAAATGATTCAAGAAAACTCTATCAGAGACCAACAAACACCGCATTTAAATAAAGTCGTCGGAACCGGTATCTTTTAAACTCTGCAACCAACATGTCTATAATAGAACTCATCCGTCTTAGATACTCTATAATTACGGAACCGGCACATGAATGGCAAAGATATTGTAGTAATAGAAGAAGAAACTTTAAAAGTGTCAGCAGATATTGAAACATTCCAGTAAAATTTCTTTTTTAAGGTGGTACTGGAATGTGTTAAATCTGTTTATTATGAAATAACGGTCTTGATAAGTGAGCAAAATCAGTTAAACTAATTACTTCGGGTTACAGTCAGTAAACTGTATATTGTGCACTAGAACCCCGCTCTGGTGTTTTTGGAAGTAATCATTTCGCAGGACCACAAATTTTTTGCGTTTTGTGGTTGATCTATACTTCGGTATTACGAGTGTTATGTAAAAATTTATTTTAATCAACTAAATAATTTTCTTCGAAATTCAATAAGCCAGTAAAATCGGTTTAACAGTTTCTTTTTATAAGAAAAATAATATATATATATATATATA
>QDEB01111538.1:1907-21580 GCA_004193795.1 Asbolus verrucosus | reverse complement strand
AAAAAAAAAACATCCTAAGAAAAATATTAAATAAGAAAACCATTATTATATGTAATATTATTAAGTAGTACAGTAAAATTAAAATAAATATAAATCTAATTCTTAACAACCCCATTCAGCAGGAATCGTCATTTTCACTGTCGCTAAATTTAAATTAATTATTAAATTACTGACAGGTGTATTTGAAATAAGACTGTCTCAATATACAAAATATACAAATCAATATTAAAAACTGTAATATTTTTTTAAATATATACATCAATGTTCACTCTGACTCTATCTCAATATCTTGTTCAGGTTCTATTTCTGTTTCAAATTCCTTGTCCCAGTCTTTCAACTTGGCTCCCATCATAAAATCATCATGTAAAACACTCCAAGTTTGATCCTTCACCGTGTTTTCTTGACTTTTCTGTTTTTTGTTCTCGCCAAGATTATCATCTACAATTTGAGATTTCTCTCCCATTAACACATCCAGAAATGCTCTCTTATCTATACTCTTTAACACTTTTTCTTTCCTGACTTCCAGAGGACCAGCCTCCTGTAATTTTTTACTAATATCCTTTTGCTGCATTCTAACAGCATTAAATAACTGCACTACACCTCTTGTCGCTATCTTTGCTAATGTCCTTTCTCTCTCTTTCTCCAAAATGTTTGGCTTCACACGAAAGTTTGGAAATTCTCTTTTCTAAAATACAAATTGTGTATACTTGTCTGTGATACATTGAATAAATTACAAACGAACCCTCTTTTTTGATGGTCGCTCTTCTGTTTTTTTATCTTCTAATTCAATTTTTTCCTCTTTGACTTCTCCATCTGCAGTTGCAATTTGAAAAGTAACCAACTTCGATTTTTGCCATTTAACGTCTGTTAGTTTTTTCGCTTTTGACAATACAACAGTTTTCTTTCCTTTGGGTTTATTAATTTTCAAAATTTTTGCAACAGAGTCGGCCCATCCTGTATTCATATTAAGCTTTTCTGCATCATCTTCACATGCATTCATTTCTTGTTCCGACTCCGAATCGCTACTTCCAGGGTTTTCTTCCGAGTCTGTAAATTAGCAAGCACTAAATTGCTTTAAATTTAATCTAAAAAACGACATTTTTACCATTTGTTTCTATTACTTTAGCTATTATCGTCATCTTATGTTAGGGAGTCGTAAAGTTGCAAATTTTTAGGTTAGAGAGGTTATATATCAAATTTTCTAGGGATTTTCTAGAAATTCTGTTTTCGGCCATGCAGACGTCCAGCGTCTAGACGTCGAACCAAGTTCGAATCGATCACAAATTTTAATATAAATTAAAACAGTGTAACAATGAAAAGGCAGAATGTAAGAACTTTATCACTCGTCGTTTGTACATTTACCTATTTATTAATAGGTGCGGCAGTTTTTGACGCTCTAGAATCAAAAGAAGAAAGCAGAAGAGATGAGTTATTGAAAAGTTTGTATTTTTCCCATAAGGTAATCCATTTATCAACAACATTTGTTAATAGCATCTACAAATGCTCTAAAAAATAAATATAACATATCAGAAGATGACTATAAAATGATCGAGTTAGTAATCACTGAATATAAACCACATAAAGCTGGGCCACAATGGAAGTTTGCGGGGGCGTTTTACTTCGCCACTGTCGTCCTAGCTATGATTGGTTATGGCCACTCAACACCCGTAACAGCAGGTGGAAAAGCTTTTTGTATGGGATACGCAATGGTACTGGTTTTATCTCCAAACATTCGAAAACTAACACTTGTTATTTAAGGTTGGAATTCCCTTGGGGCTGGTGATGTTTCAAAGTATCGGTGAACGTTTGAACAAGTTTGCGTCAGTCGTCATAAGACAAATCAAAAAATACTTACACTGCAAGAAAATCGAGGCAACTGAGATGAATCTCATGTTTGCTACAGGCATGTTGTCTTCAATTATAATTACAACAGGGGCAGCGGTTTTCTCTAGATATGAAGGATGGACGTATTTTGATAGTTTCTATTACTGTTTTGTAACACTCACGACTATCGGTTTTGGAGATTATGTGGCGTTACAAAACGATAACGCCCTCAAGGACAAACCTGGCTATGTGGCGCTTAGTCTAGTTTTTATATTATTTGGTTTAGCCGTGGTGGCTGCCAGTATCAATCTGCTAGTTCTACGTTTCATGACAATGTAAAGACGAAATTTTGTAATTCCGCCGCTAATGTTGCCTTTTTAGGAATGCTGAAGATATCCGTCGTGATGACCAAGATCTCCAGTCTTCTTCTCACCACGTATTGACTTTGGATGGAGAAGTAATGGCAGTTAATGGAAAGTTACTGGCAGGTCATGCTTTTGTGGGTGAAAATGGAGACATTGATCAAATGTCAGTTTGTTCATGTAACTGTCTTGGTTTAAATCACGGTGAAAATCAAGAATTATTACTCGACACAAGTTACCACCCCTCCCAGACTGTTTTGGCATCTAATTTGAAAATAAAACGGGCATCTGTGTGACACATTTTTAAACAAAAATATAGTTTGGATTAAGTTGTCTTCCTGACCATTCCAAATCCTGATATTGTTGTGCCATTTTTTTTTTAAACTGCCAATAATTTTGTAGTAAACCTGAATGGCGTACCTTAAAAACTAAAACAGACGTCAATATCTGCATGATTGTTAATAATTTCGCTTTTATAATGTAATCTGTTTATTTAGATTTTTTTTATAAGATGTTGAGAGATTAGACTCTGTTATTTAAACTTGTTGAATGGATTATTATTAACTCAATAATAATAATAATAATAATCCAATCTACAAGACTTACTCTTACTCAATACTATTGATGTTTTTACAGAAAGGGTCAATTTTTATAGATAAATTTTATATTAATTAAACATTATTATAAAAAGCATTCAAATGCTGTACTACTTTACTATTGTATCCTTCTAAAACTGGCCTACCAACTTTGTATCCACAATAATCAAAAAGTGGAATCCTTCCGGTCTGATACCATATATTTTTCACACCACTTCCACTTAAATCTAGAGTATTCAACTGTAATATTCCAAAATGGAATAATTTACCATCAGTATGGACACACTGTACAGTCACAGGTTTCGGAAGAACTTTCACTTGATTCTAAAAGTAAGGTTTTATCCCCAAAATAAATCAATTTTTGTGATTATTTTGCAATATGTACTCACCCCATATTTTGCGTGTGCATATGATGCAGCCACTGTGAACGTTTTCAGCAGAGACCTTCCCAATATTTGGGGCTCTGTTACTTCCTCTTCAAATATATTCTTCACTTCAGTTTCATCATGGTGCACAAAAACTGTGTGAGGATGGGATTTGGAAAAATTTAAACTGATTGCTGCAAAATGGTTTAAAAGTTATATAACAATCATGTGCAAATCACTACTCTTACGGTAGGCCCTTTGAACTTCATATATATTTTCCTCATTAAGTGTTATGGTGGGCTTTACTGGGAAAATGTCAGGTAATTCAAAACTGTCTGCTTTGTCATCTGTTACAGCCTCTATAGGTTTTTTGGAAGTTAAAAGTGTGTCTCCTTTCAGTTCGAATTGGATCAAATCACCAAATTTTTCAAAACTGTAGCAAAAAAGTAAGTCGTCAACAAGACGACGTTGTTTAACCAAGTTGAAGTCACTCGCATTTTCAATCAGTTGTAGTAGGTTCATGATCAGTAATTTTCTGAAATTATAGTAATTACTCAACTGCCTTGGGGTGATAAAAATAAAATTACATGACTCTCTGTCCAGTTATTCCATAAGTTCTTGGAAAATTCCATGCAGGCCGGTTTGGATCTTTAATTTTTGGTAGCTTCTTCTGTTCAGCATCAAACACATGGGATGCGAGAATAATTTCTTTAATTCTGTCATCTATATTTTTGGTACTTTTCAGGACTACACTATCAGGCAAACCTTGTTTGATTTCAACTGTATTTGTTAATATTTTGGCTTGAGTAAGTCCTTCTAGCAACACATTATTATCTTTATAAGTTAATAAAATTCTGTCGTGCCAGTTTGGATGAGTTTTATCCAAAACTACTGGTTGGGGTTTAAAACCAACAATTTCAACTCTGAAAAATGATCATGTAATAAAATGAATGGTGTACAATGTGCACCTTGCTTTTGAAATTCACGCTTCTCCTTCAAAATATCGTCAAATGTAAATACTGGGATACCTCGTTCTTTTACATTTTTTTCTGCACCTGTATCTACAATTTTGAGGGCACGTTTGGTTGCCCATAATTTTTTGAAGTGCCAGCCGATGTGTTGCTGACAAAGATACCACGAAAGCTTCATTTTTACAGTTTTATTCTAATTCCGACAGCCCCAGAATTTGAACTTAACCCAACTTTTAACATTTGTCATCAACATAACCTCCATTTGCATGAGAATAAACCAGCTTTTTCAAACACAAAATAAATTTAGACAATGTAACATAACCTTTATTATTAAACCTTGAACTCTATATACATTATAAAAAATTAATTATGAATTTTTGGATAAAAATAAGACAATATATGGCTTACAACTAGAGGCCTTAAAAGTAATTAACTGCTTAAAATTGAGTAATATTTTTATGATCCCTAAATTTGTCAAGGTTGTCGAGATTATCCCACCAGAGTCTGAGCCTGTGCTTCAAAAACAAGCTAAACCAAGGCGTAAATGATCCTCCTAAAGTTGGTATATACTCATCTAACCCTTGCCTTGGTATAAAACTAATTTCAGAAATTTCATTTGGGTTCGGGTTAATTGGTACATCATCTTGGAAGAACAGAACATAATCAATCTCATGCTCTCCCCACTGCCCATCTCCAGAATCTTTATAAACTATTCTAGTAATATAGTCAAATTTTTCCAAAGGAAGTTTGTCAACTGGGATACCTAACTCAAAATTCAACCGCCTCTGAGCTGCTCTTTTAACTCCTAAAGCACCTTCCTCAACTTCTTCTCCTTGAATATCAGCTCGTGGATGACTGCAGCAAGAATTTGTGTAACAGTTTGGAAACGTTATCTAAAACTTAACATTCAACAATTGCCACATGCCAAACATTTAATTACCTTTTCTGGAGATCGTTTATGTAAAAGTAAATCTCCATTGTTATTAAAAAGAAACACGCTAAATGCTCTATGCAACAAAAGGTCACCACATTTGCCTACTTGATGACACTCCCTTTTAGATGCTGTTCCTATAACATTATCTTGTCTATCAACCAAGAACAATTTCTCGTTGTCAAAAGCAGCTTCTTGAAGTTGCTTGCTAGAAGACGGTTCTTCTAGTTTCTTCGTCTTCGACTTCCCGTTTGTTGACTTTGCTCGCAGTGAAAGACTTGTTTGCAACGTTCTTTTCGCTGCATTTTTAATCAGATTTTTGAATGGAAGAGTCAACATTATAACCTCTGTTTGAAGAACGATTTGCAATCAAGATGCTCCAAATCGACACAAATTACAATTTACACTACAATATTAACAGCTTTTTCTTATTATATCCCGGACCCGGATCCCCACTCGACGTCCACAACAGAATTGTCACAAGGTGTAATATGTCACTTTATTGTCATTAAAAAACTACCGCGAATGACGCAACTTTAATTGTACACGTGTAAGGCGTACTGCCTAACAAGTAATTGTAATTACCAGTGGCGTAGAGAAGTAGAGATGATTTATCAACAATAAAAATTTTCTTTTAAAAATTAATGCAGTTTGTTACGGTATCATACGCATGTCCACAATGGAGACACGCGCTTTAGCATAAAGTTTTTCCAATTTCTCTAGAAGTGCTACAAAATATTGGTTCAGATTTCAAAACAAAGATGACAGGTTTTAAACACACACCATTGGTGTATTTTATTTGCGGTAAGATTTGAATGTTCTTCATTATCAAAATCCGAGTTTGCTTCTGTTAAAAAAGAGATGTACAATGTACGAAATTTTACAGATCAGTTCGGGGTTTTCAGTTTTTTTTGCATCAATTATTTATTGAACCCCCTCCTGCTGATGTTTTCTTTGTAATAATGTAGATTTACCTTCATCTACTGTTGTTTGCAAATTTCGCTTCGTTAACTCATTTCACACGTGAAGAGGCTTGGGTAAATTTTAGCTTTAACGCACCCTTTGATGTGATAAAATTAGCACAACGCATCGAACATTCTGTTATCTACCTCGATTTTAACGTAATTCTTTATTACCTGCTCAAACACGCGGAATTAATCACCGACACGACCTTACGCTTCTCATAAATATTGATGTGGTTCCATTAAAACTGATTTTTTCGTGGAATTCCAGTGTTGAACATCGCCTCAGCCGTTCAAATAAATTACGTCAAAGTGCCCAGCGCTGTTAAGAACGATTCCGGAAGTCCGGTTATTTTGGACTGCAATTATTCCGTGCGTCCGGACGACACCGAATTGGTAGTCAAATGGCTGCTCAATGACGAAGTGGTATATCAATGGATCCCACCCCAAAAACCACAAAGTCTTGGACTGCTGAAGAACAGAGTCGACTTGACTTATAAAGCGACAGATGATCCCAAAAGCGTTTACAGAGCGATGAAGATATGGAATCCAACCACTAATATCGCTGGAGAATATAAATGTTTTGTTTCGACATTCGCCGATGAGGATTTCAGTATCAAGAATATGATAGTTTTTGGTGAGTCCCTCCTAATATTTTTTTTCTCCACCACTGAAAAGTATTATCCACTTAAACTGTTTGTGTCAAAGTAAAAGAGATTAATGGTTATTTGAACATTTAATACATGAATTTCATTTTATATCAACAGAATTGGATTACTGTTTTTACGACACCTAGACTACGATAAAGTTAGTAATGACTGTCATTTTTTACAAAGTTTTTTGATCATACTATGACCTTGTGTAAGTAATATAAATTAGCACTAATAAGAATATAGTCATACATAATTTTTCTGCAAACATGAAGTACTGGTAAACTGCATATTGAAAATTAAATAAAAAATCTAAAATAAGTTGGTTTTTTTTAGAACCTGAACGTTCTCTCATTATCTTGAAAGATGAACCGAATCAGCGCAGCGTCAATTTTACTTGTTATGCCAACGAGGTTTATCCAGCACCTAAACTAATTTTATACAAGGATAAAACGGACGAATTTTACAACAAGTAAGATTGCCTTATAGCTGAAGTTTTTCTAAAAAAATGTAACTCTAGAAATCCTTTGCAAACCTTGGAATGGAACACAAGTAAACATCCGAACGGGAGATTTTCGGTATTTGTGATCGCCAATGCTTTAGTCGAAACTTTGAGTCCTGGTTCTTTGATTCATTGCGAACTTCGTATACCTGGCACTGGTTACGTGAAAAAAAGAAGCTTACTCTACTATCCGGCAGGTAAACATGTTCTACATTTCATACGTTTTTAATTTAATTCGTTATGTTTAGTACCGCAAAGAGGCTGCGGTAAGTTGAAATGTTTTATTCTATTAAATTTTTTTGAGGATCTATTTTAGGTCGAGCTTTCGATAATTGGTGTACAAAGCTCACGTTACTTCTGTTTTTGATGGTTTTTGTTACCAGCTTTTAATCTTAAAGATGACATCGTAAGATTAAAATAAATTATTTACTAATTTCAATTAATTATTTTTTTAGATTTTTCTTTCAGTTTGTGACACAGATGCACAGCATGAAGAAGAAAGATATAAAAATAAAAATGTTAGTAGACTCCCCTCGCTTTTGGGTTGCGTTTAATTATATATAAAAGGAAACGAATGTTGTGGTTCTTCACTAAATTTATAGTCATGCAAATAGTGACAAATGTCGCGCCTTTATGACGTCATATTTTAAGAGAAGTCGTATTGTGTTTATGTCCATAACTTTAAAAGGGTATTTAAAACTTTAGATGGTGCCTGGTACCATCTCTATAGTTTATTTCATTGTTATTATTTCAAGTGTCAGTTATGTTTTTTTTTTTTTTGTAAAATATAAAACTACTTCGTAATTATTTATTAAGTAAATAAATGTATAAATATGGTAATAAAAATATTACAACACTCATTATGTTATTCGGATTAATTAATTAAATTTAAATCGTAATTCATAATCGTTACGATAAACTGCTTTCACTATTGTTGGAAAGTTCTTCTCGGGAAGCCTCAACAACTCGCCTCCTCATCGTGGTAAGTTGTCTCAGATAAGCACTAGGAGTACATGATGAACTTTTCCTCCTTCTAGGCAAACTTCCATAGTCGGAAAATGTCACAGGGTTGCTCTCTATACTGGAATCTCCATGGACACTTACGTTCCAAGGATTATAAATAACTCCGTCTTCTGTTGCTGTTGCGATCTTTTTTTCTAGTCTACGACACGAATCTTCTAATAACAATTCATATTTGTTCACAGGTACTTCAAAATCATCCATTTGAGATGAAGTCGGTTCAGTTTGTATATAATCAGATTTAATTCTTCTTTCTTCAGTTTGACATTGGACACTTCTTAACTTTTTTCTTTTTTGCTTGCGTTTTTGATCTAACCCGTTAATGGTGACCTGCACATCATATTCTTGTTCTTGTTCCAATTTAGAAGCAGCCATCGTTAAATTGTTCATTAAAATCGTAGCTTCTTCGAGGAAACCAGACATGGCCTTCAACATCCTCTCGTTCTGTGATTTGGCCGTTTTACTGAAACGCACTTTTTTGCTGTTGTTCATATGGTACTCTAACGAATCCGGTGGTTCCGTGTCTGTACCAAATTCTTCGCTTGAATCCAATTTTTTACATTCAGGTATGTGTTTCATTATTGACTTTAACACTAACGGTTCGATGAGTTTGATACAGTCGTCGCTGTAACTTTTGTATTCTATGATGTTAGGTTTTGCTATTTCCGGAATTGGCAAAGAAAAGCTTTGACAGTGATCATCCAAAATTTCACCGACGATGTAGACTTCAGAGACATACACACTTGGAATGTTTATGAAGTTGAGTGTTTCTTGGTGTCTGGGTGTTGTTAAACAATTGGCAATGAAATATGTCGGTTTTTCTTGCACTAATTCATTCACTTCAAACTGATCTTGGTCAAGGATTGCACAATTCGCGTGACGTATTTTAATTTCTAGAGATTCTTTTGTTGTTGCGTGAGCGTGAGGTTCCAGTGAGTTGTGATTGCTGATAAGATCAGGTGTGGGCAAACACACATTATTTTGATCATCCAAACTATCGTCAGATACACTATCTGACGCTCTTTGTCCATTAATGTAATTATGCGAAATATTTATGTTGACGGAATTCGTATAAATGGGATTGGCAGTGTGTGGATTGAAGATTTCCAGTCTGGGCTCTTGGACATCATGCAAGTATTTAGTAAACGAAACAGTCGATGGGTTTGATAGTTTTTCTATAGATTGTGTACCGCAACTTCTTGTAACAACAAAAGCATTCTTCAAACTGTCTAGAAACGTGCAGCTTATTTCTTTATCTTCCGTCTGTACCGTTCCAGTAGATGTTTCTGCATTCTTTACCTTGTATAAGGAAATTTTAAGATCGTCCACATCCGTAGACATTTCTTTTACTCTCAGCACTGGGAACAAGTCGGTTTGAGTTTCCTCGTTTTTGATTCTTTGAGCTCTAACAGCTTTTCGTGTTAATTCTCTCAGCTGTTGACGAGCATTTGCACAAATCGTCAGTTCTTTGGATGGTGTTGAAGTTGGCATGTCTGAAGTATCCGTCGCTGCTTCTCTTTTCTTAGTTTTGGCATAAAGACGGTGTGTTACGGCAGCAACGATTTGGGAACGTGGTTTGATTGGCGTTCTTCTAATGGAATCGACTTTTGCTTCTACTTTTAATTTCGGTTCTGTAACTATACTCTTCTCTTGTCTTTTAGTTTCTGGTATTTTCTTGTCCACTGAGCTTATCCGTAAAGGTAATTTCTTAGTTTTGTTTATGGTTTCTTCAGATCCGAATTTTCGCGACGGTGCACTTTCCATTTTTTTTAAAGGATGATCGACGCTGAAAGTACGACGTAGCCTTGAAGGCACTGGTTTATCTCCATTTGTGTCGGTGAAACTCATGACAGGGATGAGCTTCTCGGTTGTGTTAAGACTGTCATTATTTTGATTCTTTGACATTGAAACTGTTTCGAACTGAAAAAGAATTTAATTGAAATACTAACGGATTAAGAAAGGAAAAAAGCACATTACCCGTCCTAGCTTGATGAATTCTTTCAATCTAGCAATTTCAGCTCTCAATTCTCTGATTGTCTTCTCTCTGGAGTCTTCATTAACAACTGGAATCGAAATGATGAGCTTGGCTCTTTGCCCAAATCGTAAGGTATTTACTGTCTCACTGTAGCATTTACTCGATGGTGAAATAGCTAGAAAAAAATCAATGAATTAAAAATAAAGGTAACACTTCTCGAACGTACTCACTTGCTATCATAAGAGTATCGGAGTTTCCTCCTAATGTGTCTTTTAATAGCCATGTCAACACCGAATCTCTGTACGGGATAAACCTTTTTCTTATTCCCTTGGAAATTTTAGGAGCATCTTCGGCTGAAATTAGAGACAAAAAAAGATCGGTGGCGCCGTGCTTCAGGATATTATTAGATTGCTAATAACATTAAGAAATTTTACATACCCAAGGCCGATATGACATTACCCAAGGCCACTAAACTTTTATTGATATTAGCACCTTCTCTGAACCTGGACGTGCTGTAGCACCTATTCCCGGCTCGTTCACTTCCGGCTAAATCGACCAGCGTTAGTTTGATATCGTCGAATGTTATGACAAACACTGAGTGGCTTCTACTCGACTGAAGATTGGTGATGGTGGCTGCAACCCGTCTGTTGCTGTTGCCTGCTTCCAGTAATTGTAAAAGACTGGCGGAATCGGTTACTGTGTGTTCTGTTAAGCCTGGGAATTGTGTCAATCGTTATAATAGAAAAAACGAGAGTTCGTTACGAAACCGTTTGCACTGAATTGTGTTATTGTTGAGTTAAGATTATGTAACTGTTATATCTGTAACTGTTACGGAGATGAGTTCCCAACGTTACCTTGCACGTAAGGTCCTTTTTTCGGGTGTTGTCGAATTTTCAGGGAAGGAGAGTGCAAACACTTTTCATTTTCGTATAAAAGGTCGCGCACTTTTTCGTTGTATATTTCCAGATAACTGAAAAAAACTTGTTTTAGTTCCGATAGTGAAATAAATGAAATATCTCGCGTGACGTGTTGTTACCATCAAACGCCGCGCACCAATGAATACTGTCTGGAATTTTACTGAAACACACTTTAACTTGTCGGAGAATTGTAAAAGTGATAAGTAAATAGTGGGAAATTTGCACGAAAGGTTCCACGACTTCTGCCATAACCATAATTAATTCTTCATATTATTAACAATTATCAAATACTGAATGGTGAAGACGATTTTTGCTCGTTGAAATTATGGTGGATGCGCCAGTTTAGACGGTAGTATTTGATTGTAATATCTCTCGCAAAACTTCTTTATTCAGTTTGAAGAAGTAAATCAAACTTAGGCAATTTCCGGTAATTGCCCTAAACACAATGGATTTTGGACCAGTCCTGATCAATAAACAATCACGTCCTTGCATGTGTGAAGTGTGAGAAACGCCACTGTTCCGACAAGATAACGTTGTTTACATGAAATTAAATGCGTAAATAACAATACACCAACAAACGCACGCATATCTCTGTGGCGTGGTGCTTCGGAAATAGATCTTTCTTTGGAAGATTAACGAGTTTATTTGACATGTCGGCATGTAACGGCTTTAGCTTGTCAAAGACTTTGATCGACAAAATTTTTACCTCACGGCAATCTTCCCTGATAAAGTCTCATCCCTGACAGCCATTTCCTCCAAGTAACTAAAAACTTGTTGACACAGCCGTGGAGTTAACCCGGGATCGTGCGGAAAACCCATCATAGTGTGAGTTTTCCCGGAGGAACTCTGCCCATAAGCTAGAACGCATGAATGATAACGCCCCTTGATTGCTTTGCTTACGACACTTTCAACGGACTCGAACACCTGAAATTGTAATATTAAAAATTCTTTAATATGTTTTTGGAACGACTGTAAATTTATGGTCGAGGAACTAAAATATTTGGGTAATTAAACGGCGATGCGCCAAATTGGCGTCTCGGTAGTGATAAAAACAAAACTAAAGTTTATTATGTACATACATCATCCTGTGTGGAATTTTCGTGAAAACAGAAGTCGAAGGTGAATCTTCGTATGCGTTCACGACTGTCGCCAGCATTCTGTTCAGGTACCTGAGGTTTAAAATAGATCAAAGGATGGCACATGCAATACGTCAAATTAAAGTAGAAAATGAATGAATTAAACCGCTGCTAAGAACATAACGTGTCACTTCTTGTATGCTGCAAGCACTCATTATCATCTGGACCTCGATTTTAGATGTGAGCCTCATGAAAAGGCAATTATATATATATATATATGGAACTATAAACTTGATGAACATATTTCAAAAGACGTGTTTTCAGACACTTCACAAACGGAAACAAACCACTAATTTGTTGCTTAAAGATAACATTAAAGTGACTTTATTGCGGCAAGGTAATTTATATAAACAACAGTGAGGGCAATTTTTTGCTTTAAAAATTTAACATCATTATTTATTTTTCTATTAAATATTGTATTTTTTTAACAAGTGCATAAGTTCTCATTGAAACGTTTAGTCGGACTTTCATCTCCTACGAAGAAGAAATCTCCACATTTTGTTATTTTATGAAACCTTTTAGTAAAAATTGTTGAAACTTTTAAGTCAATCGCTGTAACCTCTAGATTTATGTTAATAATATTTCTGTGAGCTGATATTTAGTCAGAGAGATCTTTTATTTTAATGTTTTAATAATAAATCAGATTTAATTTGCACACTTGTTTTAACCAGAATCTTTAAAGTATCTATTAAGTTTTAGATGAATTTTTTGTTCAAGTTTATACCTGAAATTTGCTAGCATAAAATGCCACTTCCTATTAAAATTATTCGTAATTTGTGTCAGTCTATGAGAAGACTTGATCCGAGAATGGACAATCTTGTTTCACATTATCAAATATTCTTGGTTAAACAATATAAAAACCGAGTACGTCTGAGAGGTGTGAAGTGAAGCAGAACCGATTATTGTTATCGTAGGTAAACTAACCTCTTTAATAAAGATGTTTACACGGCGCGACCTAATTTATAATTAGAACTACGAGTGCACCTACTTGTAAGTTTACAATAGTAATGCATCATTCAGATGGTTTTAATTAAAATAAATCACTTGTTAAGTGATGAGTGCAAAGTACCAACTTGAACATCTTAACTTGATTACCTTAACATTTGTAATTGCGATAGTTTTTTCGTTTTCCACCGATAAAATCACGGAAGAGTTCTCTTCAATTTCCCTGTAAACAAAACGAGATATGAATATTTCTACACAACGTCTTGCTTGAAATTCCTTTGAAGAAGATGGGCGGGTGAAAATAGTCTCGGGGACAGGACGTAGAAAATGAGTAAAATGAAGAGAAAAAGCTACAGAGAGAAGTCAACATGAACAACACGGTGAGTCCTCTGAAAGAGTGCAGTGACTTTTTGCACTGCCGGTTCTATATTTAGATGCTTCCGTTCCCCAATGCTTCCACGCGTGATCGTTGTTCTTTGTTTATATTCCCAATAATCCCAGTCGTCTAGCCCTTTTACAGGAATCAATTAAAACGATTTGGAAATTTAAAGCGAAAGTGGTTAGTTGTAGTGATTTGTGACGATAATCCCTGGAGATGAGCCAATTTAATTAATGGGGCAGCATTTGAAAAAACCCGAGATCGAAACTTGTTCATCATGACCATCTTATCGTAAATTAAAAATTGGGTGTTATCGTGGGAATCGATCAAAAACATACCTGCGCGACAGAGGTCTAACACGCACTGCAACTTTAATATGAGTCATCTTTTTTCAGGACACTTATACAGCCGACTACCCACGAGCACAAACAGCATCTGGACCAACTCCAGACTCCCGCCAATGTCGTGTTCGAATCTATATTTGTCAAGTTGGGGTCCCCACTAATTATAAGGAAGAAACAAGACGCCGGTGTTTTTTGGTAAAACCAATATTTTATTCAAACATCATTATTTAATACATAGTTATACGTATGAATAACACAAAAAATACAGCGTGAATAATAATCCCTTGAACGAGATTTCCGGCCATATTCAACGTGTTGTCATATTTTTCTTTTAAATAATAACTTATAGTAGAATATACTTTAGGGTTGAGACCACGATAAAAAAAATTGTTAACATTCAGAAACGTATCATTAAAAACATCTTATTGCAGTTTTAACAATAATCAAATGTGCAAAATAGTAATTTTATATTGTCTCTTCCTTTGAATGCATCTACAGTACGATAAAAATACTGTTCAATGCAAAAACTGGACTTTGAAAAAATATAAACATATAACTATCTGATTTGAAAGACTTATCACAATAATGATATTTACAGACAGCACAATAGGTTGACGCTAATCACCCTCGCTAAATTAAGAGAGCACATTATCTTAACTTTATACATTATCTATGTTTTATCTTACTTATAAATCACACGCAATTTTGTTGGTTTTTTTGATTGGTAGTGCAAAATGAGCAAGTTCATGACACACTGTGCGTTAAACAACAGTTGTGGGGCCAGAGGAGACATCATAAAAAACTATTCCAACATATAATAGACCACAGAATAACTCGTCAGGCCAAAATTACAAATGGCACTAAATCAATCCCTGATACTCTGTGGAATCAATGTTGTTTAACACTCAGTTTTCAAAATTTGAAAAAAAAAAAAAATTCCAAGATGATGATTAAGTGATGGTTCTCGGAACAATAAATAGACGATTTGATTAGGCACCAATTTAACGGGGGAGCGGGGTATGCGACCTTGATTTCAATCAGTCATCTTCCTTCTTTTCTGGTTTGAGATCTACCATTGCGTGAAGCTCTTCCGGACTGTACCTGCAACGAAATTTGTCAAAAATCCCATCGATCACCTCCGTAACTCCTCAATTACCCTAACAAAGTTTGTAAGTCGCAGACAAAGCGATAGACGTAACGCTTTCCGGCAGTCTTGTGAATAATATTTTTATCGTAATAATAACGCAAACCGCGCGATAATTTCTCATAGTTCATTTTGGGCTTATTCTTGCGGATGCCCCAGCGTCTTGCCACTTCGTCTGGATCTGTTAGCTTGAATTCCCAGCCGTCGCCGGTCCACGAAATGAAAGCCTGACAGGATTTGTCCGTCAGTAGCTCTAGAAGAAACTGCCACAACTGGATCGGGCCCGATCCTACAATCAAATTAACATCGATTAAAAAAAGGACAAACAACAGCACATGGACGCTTTAATGAACCCTTTATTGTTATGATGACCTTGTGGTGAAAATAATGATGTTTTCATCATAAAAAATGCTTTATTTAAAACCGTAAACGACGAAATCGTTAATCCGTGACGATTTTACCGAAAAATATTACCTGTGAAGCAAGGTCCCCCTGGCGCACCGCTATTGGGATATCCGGCGATCATGCCATTTTGCAGCATGGGTTTAGTGTCTGGTCCCAGTGGGTTGATGGGATCCCTGCCTTGCATACCAGCTGAAAGGAAAGCTGGATGTGTGGTGTGCGCATGCGCTATAGAACCGAGATCATGATTGTGGGTCCACTGATCTGGCGCTCCGTTCGTACCACTGGGTACTGTTTGAAATGGGGTACCATCATAAGGAGAACCATACGTGTCGCCATAACCGTCGTTATACCTTCCAGTACCTATAAACAAGCATTTTACCGTAATATTAATAAATAATTAAATTTTGTTGAGATATCATGGAATCAGTTTATCGCCTGAAACCGGCTACCAGTCCGTATAATTTATATATACAAGCAGTACAACTTGACTTACAAAGCTAGAATTACTCATAGAATTGAAATGAAATATATATCAAGTAGATCGCTTAGTAACGTAACTTTAATAATTATTATAAAAGCAATGATTTTTTTTGTCGATAATTTAAAATGTATTTTGGACAATGTTATAACAAGCCTGTCCATTTCTTAGGAATTTCATTCTTTTATGTCCTCTCGTAGATTTTTTCTGCGTGGGCAATAAAGTATTATTATTATTAAAATAAATAGTTTCATGTGCGCAAGCAACGACGCTTATCGATGTCGTTGAGTAAGGATGGTCTATTGTTCCAAAATGGATCCGCTGTTTAAGGAGGGACAATTGAACCTTGAATTTAAATCGTCAAGTTGTATCTATAACAATGAAGGTCGTTAACTTCGGAAAGATCAGAGACGAAAAATCGGTTTTTGGTAGTAATTGGATTACGAAACTTAACGAAAACCGAACTGGCAGTCGTAAAAATTATGGAGCGCATCCTATAAATAATCCATAAGCGAATGATAAATATCTGAATATATGTTATGCAGCGTGGGAACATCATGCGAAACAACGAAATGAAAGGTTTTAGCCGCCAGTCATAGACGAATACTGATGTTCTTAAGTAATTTATGGTATTTTAAGAGCGAAGCCATTTTAATTATGGCAACACACACCTCTGGCGTAATTTTTGACGTAAGTGTGCGGGTGGTATTTGGACTCTATGAGGTTATTGGCAGCATAGAATTCTGGAGAACTCTCTAGATATTGGGGCTGATGGCTGGCCTCCAGTGCTTGATATTCGTGCTCTTCGGGTGAATAATGAGACGTCTGGAAAAGGTGAGATTGATCTTCGTTATTTATTGATTGCAGGTTATCCATTCCGCCGAAATTTCCCGATTCGTTTGGCGAACACGAACTTTTGAAACCTGAAAACCAACAATTAGTTCATTCATCCTTAAATAAAAACCGCAATAGATACCATCTTTTAAGTGGTGATAGGCAGGACTTCTCTGTAGGTGCAGGAACCCTGAAGGGGGTCCCGGAGGTGGCGACCCTTCTTCTCTGATTTCATCCGTCGGGGGACATGCCGGACTCCTCAACTGACCATAGCCACCTGCGATAAAAGTCGCACACGTTAGAAAAAAAGCCATCAACTTATCTGTGACTAATTAGTCGCAATGAGGCACCTGATTAAACAAGTTCTTCGCATGTTTAGGTCGATAATTATAGATTCAAATATCTGTTTCGCTGAACGAAAAAAATCCACCTCCTCAGGAATTAGAATCCTGGCCAACTGCGACATAGCCGACCTATAAATCATGCGGGCAAACAATAAAACATCGGCGTACAGGCCAACTATAATAAGCAACAATGCAAATAAAGCGAACAGCGTATTGTAACGTAACGAGGACAGGCTGTCGAGAGGTTGGAGTTAAAGTTTAAACGAGATGACCGCATCGTATAAGCTCTATCTGGATTGGTTCGCTCAGATCCGCCTCTTGTTGAGAACAGCTAATTGGGAGGCTGATCTCCGCCCTCCATCTCCTGTTGGTCCACATCACGTATCCTATCAGTCACTGATAACGGTCATTCTTGCACAGACGGAAAAAGTACAGTGCGTTGCTAAAACAATATACCACACGATTGCCCTTACTTCGGTCGTAAGCTGCTTTACCGACTCAAAAAAATCAATGCTTTTTCTTCATCTGTAGACGACTATTTTGGTCGCTTCATCTAAAGCAATTCTCTACCACGTGGAGAACGTATGAAGAATACGGTGAGGTATAAGCGATGCAAGTTGCATTCTAAAATAGATAAAAACCGCGGCGAGTCGACTTAAGATAACACTTATCCCTCCTACCTGCTTCATAATTATGCAGTCTTAGACACCGGACTCCGTGCACTTACATATTACCTAATAACATCGTTGGTATACTCAATCGCCATTCATCGTCATAACACAGGAAAACTTTTATAGGGGATCAGGTCTCTGGTTAAAATCATTCATTGATTTGATTATAGGATGTCCGGTGTTAAAAACGGCACCGTTATTGAATATTAATCATAAACATATCCAGTAGTTGCAACAAATAACGTTGTACAAACTGATAGAGAGTAAATTATTTGTTTGAAGTACATATCCTTCCTCTTGCAAACGACGTGCTCAACTTTAAGCGATAACAGACCCTCTTGGTATACAATATCCAAGTTTATAATTATTTCCGATTATTTCCATACATCAGTTACAAACACATGCACGATGACGACGAAGACGTTTGGTATGAAGTCGGAGGTCAGCCTAAATAGATTTTGTTATTTTGATTTACTATTGTATGTTAATAACAAAGTTTATATCTGTAGACGCACAATGACAATATTTAATTATTTTGGAGGCAACAGATGGATTAAAATGTATTGATAGCGCATTGGTGTTTTATTTTGGACCATCCACATTCTCCAACAGAAAGAATCTGAATGTATATATGTATATGCACATGTATATACATACATATACATATGCACATGCATATGCATATATGTATAATATAAACAAACATTTTGAAAATATGTTTAAAAGCAATTTACACTTGTAATACGCATTCATCCAATTTTTTCTTTAATTTAAGCTTGGTCATAATAATTTTTACTAATATTTCAAATTTAATAATATTTAAATAATATTTCAAAAAATCAGAATTTACATACTCGTTGGTATGAATTCTGTGACTAGCAGTCAACACGGAATTATTAAACTAATCTATCTTACAAAAAGAATAAGATACCTTGTATTTTTTGAAAGACTACTTATTTAGTTTCTGTTTCTGCGAATATTTTATTAATTTAGTTCTCAAGTGGGAATTTTCAAGAATAATTTTATGATAAAATTTCTACTTTGAAAAGTGTGTTTAAACGACTTGTCTCTTTGCTGACCACAAAATTATTTGCCAATTTGGGTTGCGTACGGTATTATTACAAGTTGTATTATTACAATAAGTTGTTACGAATGTGTTGATAATTTCATAGTAAAATAGATTTTAATTGGCAAATTTACTAACACAAAAAGGAACAAGTTTATAGAACTTATCTTGATCAAAAAGTCACAGCTATATCACTGTCAAAATGTTAAAAGTGGTAGAATATACGCGCACGTAATTTACAGCTGAAAAAACTCATCTGAACCAAATTCCTATAAGAGGTATATTTTATTTCGTTAAAAAATATACTGCGATCTGTTTTAGCTTTCAAAATCTTACGCAGTTGAGTTTTATAAAGTTAACCAATTTTTTTAAAATATATTTGAAATTTCAGGTAGCGAAAAAGAAAACATTTGTTATACTTTAAAAAAACCATTTTTATTAATTAATTTAAAGCGTTAACTTAAAAATATGAAACTTCGGCAATTTATTCTGTTAGCGGGAGTCACATTTAAAGTATTTAAATATATCATTGTATCAAGGAAAAACACGATGTTTTATTGGAAAAGTGAGATGAAGAAGTAACACGATTATACACAAAAAAAAAGCCTCTTGGTTAAAATGATGGATGACGCCGAAAATTTAACATTTTTAATAAGTTTTATAAGAAAATAATAATAATAAATAAATCAACTGATTATTCTTTTTTTTAAGTCAATATATTTTTCGTTATTTCGTTTAACGCTGCTACAAACATTTGACAAAGCCTTACTTAGATGTGAGAAACGTAAAAAAAAGTCAAACATGGAATGTCTGATTTTATCGATAATGACAAATGTATATTACTTATGTATC
>QDEB01111406.1:0-14203 GCA_004193795.1 Asbolus verrucosus | reverse complement strand
CTATTATTTATTATTTATTAAATAGATGCTATCTAGTAAATTTTAATGGATTTTCCAATAAGTTACCAATTACTATTAGCATTGCCTAGGGAAGTACATTAGGCCCCCTACTGCTTCTGATTTATATTAACAACTTTTCTAATTGTCATGGACCAGCTATCCATAATATATCATTCCAGATGATATCACGCTGCTAATGACAAACGAGCCTTTATCTTCACTAAAGAGCAAGATGAGACTACATCAAAAACTTTTGACTAATTAGCTGTAAATCAACATAAATAAGCACAAACCTGATTTTATCTGTTTTCTAGATCTAGATGGTGAACTAACAATAAGTTTTTTTTTCAAAATGGGACGGTTATTATCATTATTCTTAGTAAATTTTTAAATATGCAAAAACTATACAGAAGAAATACTCGGAACAAAAAGCATTGTAATATTAAATGTGTAATAAGTGTAATGATACTTGGAAAATTATACTTTCTTTTGAAAACTATAGAAACAAAAAATAAATAAAACTTTAAATTCAACCAAATTATTTAGGTTAACATAATGTGACTTGATATTTTTTTCTTAATTTGTTGTGTTCAAAAAATTGTTTGTTTTAACTCCATATTTTCCCATTTTTAACAACAAATTAAAAATTTGCTTTTGTTAGTTACTTAAAAATCTACAGGATGACTATGACTTAGCATCCCCTACTTGACATAAGCTCACCTTGAAACTTCAAAACCTGACATTTAGTTCTGCAGAATCAAATACTTTCATGAAGGCAATCGTAGAGAAAGAGGTTGCTTGTTTTTCTATAAACTTTGGCAGACGTATAGAAAGTATTGGAAAAATCTTGTTGAAGATTTTTCTCTGTGCTCATAATCCGGTTCATGATTAGTTATTTTTCAATCATATTAGTAATCATCATTGAAAATTGTGACTGAAAAATACCATTTTGCTGGTTACTTTGAAATTGTTTAAATATTCACCGGTGAATGATGAAGCCTCATTGTCGTAATTGTTGCAAAATCGGTCGATAAACTCCAAGACATGATTGTAAAAATAAATCGGGGAGTCGAACGAACGACAATGAAGATAAATACGAATTCAAACAAAGTTATTGCGATTCAAGCGCAAAAAGAACGATATTGATTTTTATGACGAAATTGTTCGCAACTGAAGCAGTAACTTCATTATTAATTGTAGCAGAACTTCAGAAGAAAATTTTTTTCATTCAACGACATTATTTTTAAAAAATGTTAAGACTAATTTGGATCATGTTTTCAGTTTTACAGCACACATTTTCTGAAAAATCCAAATCTAAAACCGTTTGATTACAAATTTTTCCGCGGGCTACAAGCTTGGAACTCTTGTGAACTTTCTGGCTTTCGTGTTCGCCCCAAGGATCTTGTCGAAGAATCGGGTAAAAATTTTTCAGGAAAATGTCCACATTTTCGCTAAAAGCGGTTATTATGCACGAGCTGTGCACACAAAGCGGCACACCCTAATTTATAGAGTCAACCCCAGCGGTTACGTCTATAGAACCTGGCACCCTGTACAAATGAATGGAATTCAATATTTAATAACACACCGTTAAAACAAATTTATGATTTAATCGAACAACATTCAATGAAGGATTCTGACGACAGGAATAAGCATCAGAAGCGTCACGGCGAGCCGACTGTGTGCCCTCGAGGGAGTTCCGGAAGTCGGCAAGTCCCTGCATTGTTCTTTGTGGAAGCCACGTACAAAAGTTTTGCTGTCCCTCGCCAACAAACATATTTGGTATTCAGTATCGCTTCCTTTCTGGCGCGTTAGGTTACCAGCAATGTCGATCTCCAAACTCCTTTTAAAATACGGCAAAGTTACTTCGAACACGGCGGTTGCCAGATCCTTTATATTCCTCACGACAATAAAAGGATCCGCTATATCGTCGTTCCTCACAACTCGCCATTTCACCTTCACCTTATTCTTCTGCCTGAAACACGAGTTTTTAAACAAGAACTCCGCTAGCGGCGATCGTCCTTACACCACCAGCTCTCTGAACCGCAGATCGGGGGTTATATCGTACTCCCCTGGCTGCGACTCCATTATCCTTGAAGTATTAACATTAGTGGGGCAATTTAGCCTGTCATCGGGAAGTTCAAATAATGTCTGCCCTGACAGGTACGGAGGTCCCGCGCACTTTATGGTCTTGTAGAAGGCCTTCAGAAATAATTGGGTGTCGAAATGGCGCTTCAACGGCCGCAGGAAGCAGTCGCAGTTTAGTGGATTGCCTGTAAAAATCAATCTAAAAATTACGCCGTAATCAGCGACTATCTGCGCGTCGTAAATTCTTATGGATGCGCGATTTCGTTATTTGATTCAGCGGCATTTCCTTTTCTAACTGTGGAAATTCTTGCTGCAGATCCCACGAAATTCCGAACATACGAGAGACACACGGGATTATCCACGTTAGCATCCAGGATTAATTATTAACATAAACTCGAAGCGGCGGCTTTTTTCCCGTTATACAACATAATCCGAATCCTCCTTTCAGTCGTGATTGTAATAAAAGATTCATTGCAAAGTTGCACGTTCATTGCAAGTTTGTCATTTTTAAAAAGATTACAAGGCGTTTTCACCAAAATGATTAAAGATCTGTTTGACAATTTGATAATTACTGTTGAATCTAATAACATTTTTTACAAGAGGAAATAACTACGTTAATTTGAAAGATGTTCGAAATATTCTGACTCTTAAACATTTAAAAATTATTAAGAGAGTTTGAACGTAGTCCACCACATTGTTTGCAGGTATAATTCGGTGAGACACTCTCGCTATCATCAGCCATAACTGGAGACGGAAAAGTCCAAGTTGAATTTATTTTGTTTTTAAAAGTATACATCGAACCTTACACCTTGGAAATTATTAATATAAAGGAAGGACACGAGATATTACTTCAGTTAATTGACTTATTGTTAATAAAGAGAAATGGGGAAATTCTTCTGTTATATGTTGGCATGCGATATCTAATCTTTTCAAGTATTTACTCAACATTCCACAAGAGTATTCCAGACAGCTTATTTCTAAGATACGTTACCGACGATAAAAAATTTCTCCAAAAAGTAACCTACCCTATTGCAGGATATTGAAAAAGCAATTGTATTATTTCTTATATCGTTGTATTGAACACACTTTATTTTTGTGAGGTAACTGAAAAAAAGTTTAGACTTGAAAATACTCCTGACATTTCAAGAGCAATCAGTAAATGACACACAAAAACCGAAATCACTCTACTGAGATATTTGTTTAATTTGAAAAGCTTTCACTCTCATTCAACTCTTTTTACCTCGTAACGCTCCAATCAAGACTAATGTTGAGAAAAGCTTTTTTCAGTTTTCAAAATTCAGTACTGAGCGATGAAATTACTTGAGTCGACATGAATGGACGAAAGGTGGAAGTGGAAATGGACACGCAATCTGATAACGCACACAAAATTGTTGTTTCCAATACGTCGAATTAATTTCTGAATGGGAGTTAGTACCATGTCAACAAAATTATGTTATAATCGCCCTGTTCTCATCAGGTTTCCAACATCCACTTGTTCTAAATATTTTTGTTATTAATGAGAAACTTTTAAGAGTTGCATTTAGTCTAATTTTCTATACAAAAATTTTCTTTTTGTAAATGTTAGATATTTGATTAAAAATGAAATTGAAATTTTCTACCAATTTGTATCTTAAGAAAAGATAATAAATTTATGACACCGTCCACCACTTGTTCATTGACAATAAATAAAGTTGTTTTTGTTTTTTCAAAATTACTCGACAATTTTCAATTGTTATTAAATGCATAACGATTACTAAAGTGGTGGCATTATTAACATCTGTTTGTAACGGCATCCACTATTATTTTAACACTTTTGAGTAGCATTTTAGCTTTTTTTGAAAAATTCTGTGCTGCCAACTAAACTAAAAATAAAAATAAAACTTGAAATGTTCGATCTGTCCAATAATCCTTTATCGGGTTGAATTTCGACTTGAAATGTTTTTAGATACTGAACAGTTAATAATATTTGTCCATTCTAGTAGATTTCCCAGGAATATATTGGAAATTGCATCGAAGCGAGTTCGTCTGCGACGTTTCGGTTTGCTTTGAGACTTGAGATATACCTTACATCGACAGTCGCAGTTACAAATGACAGCGCATTGAAGGGGTCACAAAGAAGCGATGACTTATATCCATGAGTCCAACTCACAATGGACATTTGGCACCGTTTCCTATCGTCACATATCAAACTGCAATTTATTACCATCAAAATAAACATCCGTGCCCTTGACCACCATTTCCGTCAGTTCTGGTCCGAAACTCTCGAAGAAGTTGTCGCTGATGTCCAAAACGGCCAAGCGAGTGACATTCTTCAGATGCTTCCAGGGCAAATCATGGAGGGCGTTATTAGATAAATAAACCGCGCTGACGCCTTTAGGAAGCCTGAAAAATTCAGTTTCTCCACTCAGGTCTTCGATTCTGTTAAACGACAGATCGATCGACACTAAACTGGTCAAATTCCCGATAACTCCTGAAACTCGAAGTAAATTCGCGCCACAATAAAATTAATTCGTTCACCTTTCCTGATCTCGGCGACCGAGTTGTGCGACAAGTTGAGTTTCTGCACCTTGGAAGTGCCGAAAACGAGATCAAAGGTCACAACCGGCATGGAATTGTACGACAGATCGATCTCTTTTAATTTGTACGGTACGTAAGGATTACTCGGGAAAGTTTTCCTTGTTATAAAGCTGATTTTATTGTGGCTCAAATCCAACTTAAAAACAGAATCTCTTTTAAAACGTCCATGGCGTAAAATTAAATTTCACCTACTCGCTCTAGCGACAAGCAGTCATCGAATAAACCGTGCGTTTTGTTATCCAACTTCTCAATTTTATTGTGCGAAAGATCCAAGCTTTGCAAAGCTACCAATCCTGAAACAACAAATGATTCATCCTAGTGGAAAAACAAACGTGAGATAATATAATTCCCATCTCTCCCGGGGGACGAGGGCATTATCTACCTCGCCATTTGTGAAATTTTAATTGGAATTTATTATCTAAAACCCACCTTGTAAACCACCGTTGGGAATGTGGCTTATATTGTTGCGAGTCAAATTCAAAACCAGGAGCTGCAAGAGGCCATCGAAGGCACGCGAACTCACGTTGTTTATGTTGTTGTTGGCCAAATTCAACTCGAAAACCACAGGTAATTTACCGAAAGCCGCTCGGTTCAGCTTGGTCAAATTATTCCCCTAAAACGACCAAATTAAAGTTGAAATTTACAAATTTTTTAAAGAATTTAAAGAAACCATTCATTACCTCCATATACAAGTACTGCAGAGAGCTGAGCTCGTTAATGGCCGTCCATGGTGGATTCGAGATACCATTATAATTAAGATTAAGTTTCTGCAGCGTTAATAAATTGGTAAAACTCCCCTCAACCAAGTTATCCCCCAGTCGATTGTAACTCAGATCTAAACTCAAGAGGGAATTCATACTGGGCCACAGCTTCGGAGGGATTTCCTCAAACTCATTGTAAGACAAATCCAGACGAGAAACAGAGATAGGCAACAGAAACAGCTTCTTCAGTTGGTTCCCTTTTAAATTCAGTTTCCTGGTGCTGGCGAGGCGAGTTAAAGCGCTCCTTGCGACATCTCTCAATTGATTGTAACTCATGTCCAGCTCCAGGAGAGTTGGGAGGGCTCCAAACGTACTCGGCTTAATCGTCTGCAAGCTGTTATGGCTCAAATCGAGCATCCTCAAGGAGAATAAGGTTTGAAACACCGAGTTAAAGATGTCCGTCAAATTATTATGGGATAAGTCAATTGTGTGCAGCTCGTAAAGCTTCGGGAATGTCCCCTTGGGGATCTTGGTGATTGCATTATGAGACACGTTGAGCACTTTCAGACCGCTCATATTCTGCAGAGGGATCTGGTTTAAAACAGTGAAGAGATTATGCGATAATTGCATTTCCGTTGCGTATGTCGTTTCGTCAAAAGCTTTCTTCGGGAGGGACTCTATTTTGTTATAAGACAGGTCTAATTTCGTTATGTTGGCACAGTTTTGGAAAGCTCCGCTTTCTATTTTGCTGATATTGTTCTTGGACAGGTTGATGTGGGTTAAATAAATGTCCTTGAAGGCCAGTTTTTGTACCTCCGTCACGCTGTTCTCAGAGACGTCTATGGTCTGCAATTGTAAAAACTGTTGTTTCGTTCCGATCGGAGCGGTCTACTCACATCGATGAATTTCAGCTGGAAGAACATTTGGTAATCGATCTTCTTCAGGAAATTCCGCGCCAGGTCAATGGTGCCAACTTGGGCCAAGGAACCGAAAGTGCCTCGACCGACGTCTGTGATTGCATTGTCTGAAAGATAAAGCCGCCGCAAGAAGCGCATCCCTCGGAACGTGTTCGAATCTAAACGTTTTATTTTATTGAAGGACATGTTGAGGACTTTTAAGAGCGTGTTTCGCGCGAAGGCGCCCCTGAAATTAGAATTGTTGTGCATTCTGAACCAGAATCAAGTCGATTTCAATTTAGGAATTTTTTGCATGATCAACCACAAAGTTAATAGAATAGAATCGATAGAATCCGAGATCTGACTCGAGGTAATTGTAATTTTCTGCGTTTTTCTTTACCTTGTTAACTGAGTGATATTGTTGTGTGACACATTGAAAAACCCCAATTTCGTCAAATCCGCCAGATGGCTAGAATCCACTTTGGTGATTCCGTTATGGCTCAGATCAACAATTTCAACATCTCTCAGCCCCTTGAACTGGTTCCTCTTTAAATCCGTGATTTGATTCCCGTGCAGATCGAGAGTTTTCAGTTTCCTCAAGGGTTGCAAACTTTCAATCGGGGGTGTTGTTAAATACCCATTAGGTAAAAATAGACGTAAAAGTCTCCCGGTTATTTCACTCTCGGCGAAAGCTTCTTTAGGCAGTGTTGTCAGATTATGTCCATCAATATTGAGCACCGTCAAATTCCCCAATATCTGAAATTATCCCCCATAACTTCACGACCACTACATCGGGGGCCCCAAAGATCTACTATCTTTAAGACGCCCAATACGCCACAACGCCAACCTTAAAAGCCAAAGTGGGAAACTCCTTGAGGCTGGAATTGATCAAATGCAGCTCGTTTAAAGTCTGATTCACGCCTAAAAATGTGTGCTCTTCTATGATTTCGATGGGGGTGTCCTGAATTGTTAGAGTTCGCAACTGCAGTTTGTAGAGAAGACTTCCGAAAAGTCTCGCTGCGATATTTATGAAAATGCTAATTTTCAGTATACAGAGTGGATGTTAAAAATTTACCAATGTGGCACTTGTAAATGGTGAGTTTTTCAATGGGTAGTCTGAAGGTGGCTAAATTGTTTAGGGCCACGCTCATGCTGGCTAAATTTGTGTTATTACAGCTCACGTAAATTCCTTGGTCAGATTCGGTGTCGCACGTGCAAGGGTGTAAAAGCAAATATTCCTTTGGGCACCTGTAGCGAGGTCCTGGGGGAATATATACGCCAGATGCGAGGTTCCATAGTGTTATTGTCACTAGCAAAGATAATACTCCTGTTGACATGTTTTTGAATATTCTAAAATAAAATGTTGGTTTTAGTTCTCCAACAATCTAAAACAGAAACTTTCTTCGACATTTAAGTAGGTGGGCTACTTACATAAATGTCTTGTTCAACAACACAATTTACACTTTAAAACACATAATTAAACAAATTTAGTTATGTACAATATTTACAGAAGGGTCGATAAATTCAAGTTTACAGTCACATCGCACTTCTTGTTCTTCGCCACTTAACATTTAACAAACTAACTTTTACCTTGCCAAGGTAAGTGAGCGGAATATAATTTCGAGTTGGTTAACATTCTTCCTGATGACAAACTTTCTTGCGGTAGGTATCAAAACTACTTTTTCTTCGGCGGATATGAGTCTCAAAGAAAAATGTTTAGAATCTTAACAGCAATTTCTAAAAATCCTAACAGTTCTACTAAAACAATAAAATAACTTCTTGCCGAAATTATTCGAAAAATTCAATAATGCTGGAAGCAGGATTCGCTCCAGTGATAAGCTTGGCGCCATCTGTGGCGCCTTAAACGAACGCGGATGTTCGTCATTTCCACGTCAGATGGCGGGTGAGTTGCTAAATCGAAAATTTCTGGCGCACATTGATTTTAATTTTGTTTTTTTTTTTAATTTTTTCGTTGACTTCGCTTCTTTTTGTAGACATTTAATCAAGAGTTTTGAGTTTATTGGATGCATGTAATTAAAAACTAATAGCTTCGATAACGAGGTTATTTGCTGTATCTCAAGATCAATAATAATTTTACCTATTAAGGTTAAGAGATTTCAATGATGCAGCAAAGTAAGTACTTGCACTATTTTCCTAATAAAAATGATTCTGTAATAAAACTGGCAATTCTTTTTTTATTAATACAAGAGGTAAAGCAAAATATTTAATTATAAGTCTTTTATTGGATTTCCTGCATTAAGTTGTTTAAAAACACTTTCATTAATCGACATTGAATTAGGATTTCAATTTATGTTATTTTTAACACAAGGGATGTTTACTAAATTCTCCTGTCTAGTATTTAAAACAAGGTTAATTGCCTCTAAATTACGTTTGGCTTTATTTCAAATTTTTTTGATGAGTAGTTCAACAACTCGTGCGTCAGCGACCATTAGAACCAATCGTGTCATATCTTATTTAAGTCGAAGGTGTTAAAATTTTGAAACTGTTAAATCTGATATAATGATTATGGTTGCAAACTTAACTATTAATTACTACTTGAACCACCTCTCATTTGCAGCAGTTTCTTTCTACGAACATTCTATTTCTACAAACCAAGTTAAAATGACAAAGCTAACGTAAAACATAGCTATTTGTAACTGCAAGTGTGACTGTGAAAGGATTATTAGACGCTTTGTTTGGTTAGCGGTGCAATATACATTTGGCTTTATTTACATTTAAGATTATTGTGTTTTTACAACACCAGTTCCCTGTATTATTAGTAAAGTCACGTAAAGACTGTTAAGCCCAACACAAACTTTTTAAGTACGTTACCGCATGTTTGTTTCCTTATTACTTTTATAAAAATAGAATGAAGAAAGTTCGAATGTAAGCAGATCACAACATATGGCATGCAACTACGAAATCTAAATTTCACTGCTGTAAGAACTGTTTGACGTATTTTGTTCCCATCTCCCATGTCTAGCGGAAACCAAGGTTGACACATTATTTATCACATTTTTGTTGCAACTGTTTATTCATTAAAATTTGAAATTATTTTCGAAACATTAAATCAAATAAAAAAAAACTTTCTGCTGATATCTAAATATGATATAAATCTGATATTGGAATATTTACAAAAATAAATAAGTACAAAGTCAGAAAAATGAAAATTTAATTTTTAAGAATAAGTGGTTATAAAACACAGTTACAGTCCAAATTTTATTTTCAGTTTATCAAAAAACGATGGCAACTTATTTTTTTTCAAATATAACCCCATAAAGGTTGTTCTAATTTATTAATGTTAAAATCAGACGTTCTTGAAAACAATATTAAAATGTGTTGTGTAGTGTCGAAGTTATAGTTAAAAAAGAAAATTACACGTTTCGATAAGATACTTGTTTAAGAAGTTGTAAACAGTCAAAGGCAAATCATTTTTATGTTTTTTAACAGTTTGTAATTTCAAATGATGCACTTCATCAAAAAATATTATTGTTGCTTTTATCATTTTAAATTAGTTCTTAAATTTTATAGACTCGATTTTCAAAAAGAGTAATTTTAATAAAAAAGGAAGTCATGAAAATGGAAACAGTCTAATAGCAATGTGCATTTGTGGAAAATATTAATAAAAATTTAGTAATGTGCAATTTGAGAATCTTGCTCGATTATTAACCATTTTTGGAATAATTTAGTTTTTGGTATTTTTCTTGATTTATTAATATATTCATTAACCAGAATTATCAAGTATAAATCTACATGAAAGTACAAAATATTCGTATTTAAAATTTAATATATATTGTTCCATGTGTGATGAATATATTTCTTAAGTGTCGGTTCAGTCATTCCTAAGACTGAGTGGGGTCAATATCTGCGACGAAAAGAACAAAAATAAAAAGATCACCTTTGCATAAACTGTAATTCTAAACTAAAAATGTAAAATCGAGACGATAGTTTACTTTCAAAAATTGTAAAAATGTCAACAGTCAACAACCCTTGCAACAGCAGCGTCTTTTTTGATAATTCCTTCCTTTATAGTTTTTATAGTTTTTCAAAATGACGTAATTAGTTGTATTTGCTAATTATAAGAAAAAATAAATGTAATTATGAAATTCTCTGTGCTTTGGCTGCGTCTTGGTAATTATTGTTAAATTGATTTTGCGTCAAAATTTATTTTGATCACTCGTTATATTTGATAATAAGAATGAGAAATATACGTATTTAGATAACTTGCGGTGGTCGATCTTGGTGGCATAAAGTTATGGGCAAAGAATCTTGTATACTGTCGCCATCTACAGCATTCTTAAATCCATAAAAGCAAATTATTGCCGACAATGTATTTTTATGGATATAAAGAAATGACTTAAAATCCGACTCGGAAATTTGTGACAATCCCAGAAAAGAAATCCAAAGATAGGAAGTCGCTTTTATTTTAATATTTACATATTTTTGTCATAAATGCTTCCGTGCTCCGGAGTTCACATAACTTGTAGCTGCCGCATTGTTTACCACACTATCCCAACACCGTTGATTATGCTGAAATAGAACGCAAACCGGAGGAATTTGCTCCGAACATATATTATTATAAATGCCGCAGTCTTCTGAATTTTGCACACTAAAACTTACACTTGTGAACTTTTAACGCGATAAAGTTCTAAATGGAAATATCGGTCTTACAAACGTTCTTGAACGATAACATTCATAATCGGTTTTATTTTAGATACTTATTTTTGATTTATCATTGTTTTCAAACTTTATTTGTAGAGAACCCAATCCAAAGAGGGCCCTAGAGAAGCGTAAATCCCACCCTCATCAAGCTAGCAACATAGTTGAGAAATTAGCACGAATATTTTTTCTCGTTGGATTATCGTGCAACTTGTACCGAGGGATAATTCTAAAATTTATTAACATCGGCTTTAAACAGTTATCTTACGAACAGCATCCGTTGTTTTTTTTTAAGTTTTGACGTGAAATACTGGGAAAATAAATCTAAAGTTTTATCAGATCCAGACGGAAAAAAAATAAAATAATTCACAACAATCTTAGAAACAACAACACAAGGGAAAATCGTAATTTAAACTGTTTTGAAAATCGAGAGAAACCTTGAGATATAAGAAATTATCATAATTTCATTTAAATTAAACGGAAAATGGAAAGCAAACCATTAATAATTATGAATTCTTAAGCTAAAAAGGGATCACAATAATTGAAGAGCAGCTTTTGTAGAAACAAACATCACCATTTATTAATCTCAAAAATTAAAACAAAAATTTTGTATTAACTTTCTTAACCAGTTTGTGTAATAACTAGATTGCTTCTGTGTGTTGTTTTTTAAGTAATTGTGAACTTGATCTAATTTTAGTAACATAATTAAAGTAATAGAAATGTTAATTATGACGTGATATGACATCTGACGCTTCAAATTCAAAGATCAAGACAACACAACAGTTTTAGTTTAACTAAGCACATTTCACACGTTAACATTTTAACACCTATATAACTGCTAAACAATTGATATTTCGAGTTTGTGACAATCGTAACTTTTAACAGATAAAAATCAAAACAACATGTCAAAACTTGAAACCTAGAAATCAAAAATAAATGTGTGCAATGAAAAAAGTTAAATAATAAATAGTTAAGGTAACAAAAAGACCTACATACATGTAAGGGGACACTTAACACAATTAATTAACGAATTAACATCACACTCACAAGATATTGATAAAAATAATATTTTCTCAATAGAACGCTCTCTATAGATTTCTTCAAAATTTATTTCAGTTGACAAAGCGCTGGGTCTAAAATAGAGAGAACTGAATAACCATGAAATGTCGAAAGAGCAAGTGACGAAAAACACAATGCTAAAACAATAAAAGTAAAAAGACTCACTCATAACGTCGAAAATAAATATGCAGCGTCGATGAATTAAAAAACTAAAATGGCGACAGCTCAAAAACGATGGAAAATCATCGTTCTAATTATCCCACAATTCTGTAATATGTCAATATTTCAATCTGTTGACAATTTATTTGTCCACATTTTGATTTGTCGATAATTCGATTTGACCACATTTAACCACTCTTCGATATTAAGAATTGTCGCAATACAACATCAAAAAGGTAAAAATGCAACAACACAAAACGAAAAAATTGCGAAGTATAAAAGGCAAAAGGAAGTGAAAACAAAAACTATGAAAAGGAGAAGGCGCCAAATTATCAAAAAATATTTTTTTATCGTTATCGTGTTTGGTTCTCAGTTTGTTTTGAAATCAGTTTCATATTTCAAACACTCTCAGTGATATTTACAAGAAAAAAAAGTTTGTTAGAGAAACGAGAGGCAAAGAAAATGCAGAGTTTGAAGCCCTTTGTCGTTTGAATTTCATATTTCTAGTTTTAAAATAAATGGTTGTTCTGGCTCAAGCCACAAGCCACCTGTGTATTATGTTAAATATTAAATTACCTGTGGTGCAACAGTCATACTGTGATATAAATAGCTGAACTATTTTTTCTTCGTTATTTACGACGAAAGAATTTGTGTCTTTGTATACTTACTCAGGTAAAATTTTTGCTAAATATAGCAAAGCATGACTTTGGATGTGGAAGATAAATAGTTTTCTGATTAAAACGTTACGATTTGGGTCATTAGTCAGTTCGCACAAGAACTGATTTGTGGATTTATCCTTTCGAGACATGAATCGAAACTTTCTTTTATTCCTGACATGTAGATGAGGCAGTGAATAGAAAACTCTTGCTGCTACCCATATTTAAACGCGATATGTTTATGTATCGGTGGTGATTCGTTGAAATTTCAAGTAGCAATCCCATTCTAGAGAAACCACTTTCATCTTGCGGATCATTCATCTATGAGATATGATTCCAAAGGCACTGCAGTTTTTTAGTTTCCGCATTTGAAAGATACATTTCGGCGCCGTTTTCCCAGGCCAAGCGTCGTTGGCGCCGCCCCTCCCCTTCCGTCAGGATCGGTGGCGGCGACTGCAACCCCAACTATCTCCGACAGTAAAATAACAAATTGTTATAACTCGCAAAAACATCGAAAACTTTTTTGGCGGTGTCACTGTGCAAGCGAGGCGGAGAATTCAGTCACGTACTGTGACTTACAAGTAAAATACAAAATACAAATTTTTCAGTTCGATTTCTCTTTATTTGTAGGTTCGATCGGTTCGATCTTACACAGAATCCAGATGCTCTTCTTCCTCGACTTCCGCATCACCCTCCAGAAGCACTTGTGCTCGTGCTTTTTTATCATGCGACCCTTGGCGGCGAAAGTGCAGCCGTATTTTTGGTATTTGCAGGGAATGAAAAGTTTTTCGTAAATCCTTTCGAGGATGAAACAGCGACGGTTTATAAATTTTCCGGAACATTTAGGACATTCAGATTTTACTCTCTTGAAGCAACTAGGGCATAAACTGTGGCCGTTCGTGCAAACTTGGATCGGTGGTGAGAGATAGCACGAACAAATTGGGCATACCAATGTGGACAGTAATTCTTGATCGGACGCTGACATTTTTCAGAGGCTAACTGACGTTTCGCCGTTTATGTCAACAAAAATCAAAATCTAACCCTCAACGGCTGGAATTACCTAAAATTACCGAAAAAGCTTGCATAATAGGATGGCATGAGAAATAATAGGTGAGAGAAGATGAGTAGAAGCTTACTGGAGCTTGACGTCGCGTGATGGGGGCGATAACAGCTTTCTGGTGTTAAACATCGGACATTAAAGCTCCACCTTCTATGAAAGGGCCACTTGAGAACGATTCGGGGTGTTAAAACTGACAGTTGTCCATCAAACGACCGTTTTCAACACTCCACATTACGTAACCATAACAACGAATAAGTGATAATGTTATCTTCCGAAATTATCATATTATTTCAATAACTTAAAGTCCAGGGTGATACTTTTAGCATTAAATTCAAATTGAAAAAAACATAC
>QDEB01111395.1:0-11348 GCA_004193795.1 Asbolus verrucosus | reverse complement strand
GAAAGTGAGTTTATTATAACGTCGATTACGACGGTATGTACAAGTTTTTCTACAAGACAAGTGTCCTATTTTCACTACAACTTGTTTATTAAAAATTATGGTTTGATTCATTTTAAAATCTCATTACTGAAATACCATAAACTAAACTTACATCTAGGTATGATTTTTTTTTCACTTATATAAATATAATAATAATATAAATTGCATATATACATTTAGGAATGCTGTCTATTAACGATATGATGTATTTTCATCTTGATGGTTTAACCGTGTTTTAGGATGTTTTGGGTGCCATTGTCAATGTCCTGCGATGCTTTTAATTTTAATTCGTTTGCCATGTGTGTAATTAGGACTGAAAATAAAACATTGGATTTTTAAGATTAAACATGTGCAGATATGATATTCATCTTTATTTAAATGTATATTTTTAAAACAAAAATTATTTTGAGTTTTCAGAAGAGCCGAAGAAAAACAGAATTTTATTCAACTCTATCCTCTTGAATTTTCAAGGGAATGTCTCTTTTGATGTGAAAGTATCTCCGTCTCTGTTTCACCAATATGAATCAATATTTACATTTCAACATTGCTGTTTTATTTGTTTTGTAAAAAGTTTGTATTTGAAAAACAAACTAAAAACAATACCTTCCAAGCAGTGTTTACAAAAGGCAGTTCCTTCAAGTTAAAAACATCGAAAGTAAGAAAAACTAGGATTATTGTTTGCTTGAAATTATTTCTTTTTGTACATTGTAGGCCAGACCATCCGGTAGATATTTTGTTGATAATTTCGATGTTTGTTATCTCCGTTTGTTTTCCGAATGACTCCCTCTTCGTTCTACTGAACAAATTAAATTTTTTGCCGTCACGAAAAAATATCCATGTTCGTTACTGGAGTCTTGTTAACTATTTATTAGTTTCGAATTTCCGTAGAAATACGAACTGTTTTGTGGAAAATTTGAAAGATTCGCTGAGTTGGTAATTTTTTTGGTAATACAGCGAATAAGATTAAAAAATGCATTTTTAAATTTCACCGTGAATTCTGACGAACACTAGCTCACGATTGTCATAACCTAAATTTTAGTGAGTCTGAAAAATGCAAGCTTACCCCCGCCGTCCCCAGCGCCGTCCCTCGTTGGATGAAAACCGCCCCCATAGAAGAGGGGGCAAGTAGCCTCGTGAAACTTAAAAATGCCGCCGTGAGCAACCGAATCGATACGATGGTGGATGATCACGTGGTGCGCACGCCAACCAATGGCGATAGAAGGCAGTCAAGTTTAGAGCGTAAGCGCTACGCTCAGTAGTTTGAAATGAGCCGTCGCAGAAGTGAGAGTGTGCAAGTGTCGCTAAAGATACGCACGTAATGTGCAGATAGTGGTTTCAACTATGATGGAGGACCCGACCCAAGTTTTATTCACAGAGTTACCAGTTCCATTACTGTCGACGGCAGCTCTCCTCCGCCATCACCACCACACCGCGCCCAGATACCAGCCGTACCACAGACTGCACCAGCCCCAGCACTTCCACAATCCCATCCAGGAGCTGCACTCGCTCCAAAGGACGTACGAAGAAGAAGAACCGGCCGAGGATTACGACCAGGGAAAGACGCACATCTCATGTTTATATCCGGAAATTCTGGCCATCATCTTCAGCTATCTGGAGGTGCGGGACAAGGGCCGTGTGGCACAGGTGTGCACCGCATGGCGCGACGCGGCTTACCACAAGTCGGTGTGGCGAGGAGTGGAGGCCAAATTACATCTCCGTAGGGCGAACCCATCGCTATTCGCGTCGCTGGTTAAACGCGGCATCAAGAGGGTTCAAGTCCTTTCGCTGCGAAAATCTCTTCGGGATGTTATTCAAGGCATTCCCAACCTGGAGTCTCTCAACCTGAGCGGATGTTACAACGTTGCGGACGTGGGGATTTCGCACGCTTTCGTCGCCGACGCCCCGTCACTCTCCGAACTTAACCTATCGCTCTGCAAGCAAGTCACCGACAACTCCCTGAGCAGGATAGCGCAGTATTTGAAGAACCTGGAAGTTCTTGAACTCGGAGGCTGCTGCAACGTAACCAACACAGGCTTGGTGTTAATCGCCTGGGGACTGAAAAAGTTGAAAAGACTGAATCTACGCTCTTGCTGGCACGTTAGCGACCAGGGGATCGGACATCTAGCATTAGGTAACCAATCTTTAGAATATTTAGGCCTCCAGGACTGCCAAAGACTCTCCGATGAAGCCCTGAAACACGCTACGGGACTGACTTCACTCAAATCCATCAATCTTAGTTTCTGTGTTAGCATAACAGACAGTGGCCTAAAACACTTGGCCAAAATGACCAATTTGCGCGAGTTGAATTTGCGTTCATGTGATAATATTTCTGATACGGGAATGGCGTATCTGGCCGAGGGCGGCTCCAGGATATCCTCGTTAGACGTGTCGTTTTGTGACAAAATTGGCGATCAAGCTTTAGTGCATATTTCTCAAGGACTATTCAATTTAAGAAGTTTGTCGCTGAGTGCGTGTCAAATATCGGACGAAGGCCTGGCTAAAATCGCCAACACCCTCCACGATCTTGAAACCTTAAACATCGGTCAGTGCAGCAGAGTTACAGATAAAGGCTTAACCACCATCGCCGAGTCGTTGTTGCGGCTCAAGTGCATTGACTTGTACGGCTGCACCAGGATAACAACGGTAGGACTCGAAAGAATTATGAAATTGCCCCAACTTAGTGTCCTCAATCTGGGGTTGTGGCATGTTAGGTGAAACGTATTAATCTAAGTAGAAATTTTAACATTGTATGCGTCCTCCAATGGAACTTTTGCTTGGGTCGGGATAACAATTATTATTGCATTTTTTCTCATACAACGTTTTCTTGGGGTTCCTATTTAACGTACCACGACCAAATATACATTCCGAAATCGTGAAACTAAGCAAATTTCCAGCGGACGGCCCTTTAAGCTGTGATAGAATAAAAACGAATGACGTAAAGTTCGACTAAAGTGAAATTACCTGTATAAGCATGATTAATTAATTATTATTATATTGTTATTATAATTAACCAATGAGAACTGATTTTTAAATAAGCATATTCGTAAAACACTTCTGCAGGCCTTGCGAAATTATTTCGATTTAAAAGAAAAACAAATTTCCTCTCACCCAACAGCACATCGCACCACAAAATTATTCAATTATTCTTTTGATCAAATAACACATTTTAAAATGTAATGAATTATGTTTTCTAAATAACCTAATTTAGTTGACCTAATTAGGATATACTAAAGTGACAATGTTTATCAAAAATCATCATGTATTTATTCCCGTACATACAATATTATGCGTACATATAGACAATTGTTACATATTTTATCCAGTGTATAACGTCTAAGACAGCCACATAATAAACTCAATGATAATACATACAACTAAATTTTGTAACATCGAATAATGTTCGTTTTTTATTACTTATGTACAACTACTTTAAAATCTTCATTTAAAAAAAAATATGTGATAGCGTTTAAACAATCATTTTGCAGACGTTTTGTTTGCAATATTATTTTTAAATTTACACAAATACTTTGTTAGTTGTCAATTATTTGTTTCCGTTCCATATTCTTTGTTATAATAATTATTATTGTGTTGAATTATTTTTTTGCAATTTTTTCCGTTTTTATCAATACTTTGTTGAATTGCTGCTGCCTGTAAAATCCTCAAAATCACGCCACTATTTTTTTCAAGTTAGTGTTGAAAAATGTTATTATTACTCGTGGTGTAATTCCATCGGCCAGTCAGTGATGATTTTGAGGTCATTTTAATTCATGTTAATTATATCATTTGTTTTCAAATTTAAAATTGTGGTGCAAAACTTTATAGAATTTTCGAACTGTAAAAATGTACAGTGATCATTATAGTATTTGTAAATAAACGTAAAGTTATCAATATTTGTTACTATTACGTTATGTTTTTATAAATTAAACAAATTTAAACTTAATAAAGTTTTTATCAACAAAACTATTATCTTCATTATTTTTACCCTAATTATAATATTCATTACCATATCATAAAAAAGGACCTTTAAAGATAATACTGATTACTTTTTTTTCTATAATTGAGGAATTATTTTAATAATAAGTACATTTACACAGACATGAAAGGAGGGTACTTTTCAATGCGAAAAAACACATTTACAAGGTCAAAGTTTAAGTTATATGTAATAATTAAACTTGACATAAAAAAATTATGTAATGTGATTAGAATGTACAATTCAAATACTAATGTCAAATTATTTATTTCTGTACATCTAGGAAAAACCAATGAGAAAATTCTTCTTAAGGAGCTTAATAAAACTCAGCAATGAATTCGTTACTTTTACTCTATTGCAACTTAAGAAACCAAGTTATTCAGTTATTCAAAAAAATAATGTACGTTCGCAGTTGTTTGCATTGTGCACTTACCAAGTAAAAATAAATAGATAACACAAATAAGTATTACATTTGAAAATATAGATATATAAGATTTTTCAGTCATCGCTGCTAATCGATATTTTTACAAAGTTAAATACATCAAAAATTACAATACAATAATTATCCAGAAATTTTTTGTATTATAATTTGTTATAAAAAAGCAAATTAAAAAAAAATGTATGATGATAACTAACCATTTGTCACAGAATAAATTAAATATGTTTATTCATCTATATAAAATTTAACGTTATATTAATATCAGACAACTCTAAAAGTATTTGTTTGCAATTATCAACTGCTGGTTTGGATGTACAAATAAGGGCGCCGAAAGCTGGGGTCAGAGCTTTTCATCCCATTTTCCATGGGCCCAATACCTCTCCAAAATTTCATAGGTATATGTTACGTATAACTCACGAAAAATATTTTTCTTGTGGGATCTTTTGTTTCAAAGATGAAAAATCCTTATTGGAAAATATGTGCCCCCACAAAAATTTGTTAGTTCTCTGATCCAGATGATCATAAAATAACTTCATTTTTGACATCAAACTTTTACGACTCGCAGACAAAGAAAGCATTCATATTTGTCTATGCTACTGTTTAACAGCAAATGGACAAAAAAAATTGAGACATCCTGGCTAAGATTTATTTGCATATGTAACTAATTGTTAAGAGGATTAATAATAATAACTGAAATTCTTCAATTTAAAGCAAATTTCCTGGAATACAGCAGATATTTACAGATAAGCGTCTGCCTCTACGATAATGCCGTTATTATGAGAGTTCGTAATCCTATTTTCGCTTAGTTCTGACAGATAATGAAACTTAAAATACCTTATCAATAATTTAGGTATCTACTAATTTCTCGTACGTGCATAAATAACAGAAGAAACACAAAAGGTTTTTCGAAAAATATATTGAATGTTTTGAGAGACGTATAATAGCGTACAAATTACTAATTTCTTTTTAACAATATTTACAGCTGCGAAGCATACTGGAAAAATGCTTTCGACAATTGATTCTTTCGCAATACACGGTTTTCTAATTACAAAGTTTATACTTAACGTTTTTGATTTTGATATTATGTAACTCGGCCAGAAGAAATTAACCATCAAATCTATAGAAGAATTCATTATTAAATAAAAACAATCTAGAGTTCAATCGAAATGATCCCCAATACAAGAATGTTCTTCAGATCTGAATTTGAATATACTTGGAATACAATTTTTAGACGCAACAAAAGGGCAATTTTAATAAATATTTTGTAAAATTTCCTTGAAATAAAGATTCAAAGTATTCTTTAAAAATTTTTACCTTTACGATCCTACCATTATTTTAACATTTCATTTTATTTCCTGCATTAAAACTTTTAGGAAAAAAATCCTTTTAATTTGGTCTTGTACTGCAAACTTCACTTTCTGAACTTCATTTGAAATTCTTTAAAACAAAAAAATAACCATTTAGTAATTGTTGAAGAATCAAATTTTCAACAATTAATATGCATTTTGATTGTTTAACTTACTTTATTGTTGTTTAAATCAGTTTACAGAGTTGGAAACTATAAAATTTACGATCAAAATATGCTACTATTTAAATAAAATATTAATTTTGAAAGAAATCGTATGTTATAAATAGTTCAGCCAGTATGAAGGTTAAACAAAATAGAAAATTTGTTAAATTAAAAACACAAAATACCGAAAATACCTGCCGCGTCGCTATCTTCTCTTATCTTGATTTTTAACAAATTGTTTCTTCCCCTGTTCTGTTCCATCTGTACCAGATGATAATGATAATCACAACGGTCATAAATACGCCATAGCGGCTTTTACATGTTATCTTAGTTTTTTGTATCTTTTATTTTTTGTCTTCGTCGTCTTAAGTTATGTTAAAAAATCTAAAAGTAGATTTTACAAAAATAAACAGCTGATTAATATCGAATGTTAGTAAAAGTATTGTTGGCTATTTCTCAGAGAAGAAAAATTTTTGATAAATTATATACACAGAAAACGTTGATCTTAAATCGAAAACCAAACTTAATAGTATAGCAAGCAATTAACTGTACATTTGATGTGAAATTTAAGTGTAATATGCCAATAACAATCTTTTGTATTTTCGATAAACTAAAATCTGACTAAATTTGTCACAAATATTTTTCATGATTCTATTACCACATTGACTTTGATAGAGGTAAAATTTTAGTTTAAATCTACAACGATGTTAAATTAAATATATTCATTAAAATTCTTCAATCACTTAAAATTAAAATCTAATATTAACGTATCCAACATGCAATGATAATACTTTTCTTTAAAAAAATCATGCTGGTTTAGCATTTTTACTATTTACAGTTATGGCTTATAGCTGCTATCAATTAACACTAAAAACGGTTAATAACACCGTTTCTACCAAAGTTGGCGTCAGCAGTGTAAAATTTATGCTTTCTTTCACTCAGAATTTAAAAAATATATAACTAGCTAAGATTTTCGTTTTATTTTAAATAAATAATTAAGTTATTTAAGAAACAAAATTATTACTTAAAAGAATCTACAGCAAATAAAACTTGAATTAGTTTTAATGATTAAATATTATTAATACAACCTTTTTTTAGAATATAAGTGTTTTATGAAAACAGCCCAACGCTCGGTTTAATAGATCGATAAATCAGTATTGCCTGTACTTTGATCCTAATTTCCTAATAGTGATCAAAACTGTTTGATTTTCGCAGCTGATAACTATAACAACTATTATTTAATATTTTTATATCATCAATATTTTAAATGATACCAATTAACTCCTTTTAGCTTAATAAGTAATATAATTATACATCTGATTTTTTAGTTCGGGATTAATAAAATTTTAATCTATGTTTTATGAACCTAACGCATGTTGATTCAGGTAATTTGAGATGTCGTTCACGCACTTTTCTAACGCAGGAAATAACTGAATTATTTATAAATTCACCTTCATTGTGCAGGTCACCGGCCATACAAAACGTAGGTACATAGATTATAATGAGAATACTACACATTTATAGGTATAAAATTGTAAAATAGTTGAAATATAATGTCTAATAATTTACACCTGTGCATATACGGGGTATTATACGAAACACTAACACTAAAAAAATCCTAATAACTTTACTATTTATTCCATTTAAACAAATTATTCTCAAATAATTTTTTTTTCAAATGGCAATTACTTTTAACTGTTTGGTGTTTGGTTGATTTTTTTTACTGTTAGAAAAATCAAAGTAAAGAGAAGCTAAAAGGTTATCATTTGAAAAAGCTGCTGTGACATTTTTATCCAAAAACAAAAACAAAAAAACTATTATCAAGAATTATATGTAAATTGTTGCCAAACATTGATTTTTACGGTTTCATCCAAATTGTTTTCAAATAATGCCCGCGTTGTATACAGGTATAGATGGAATTTGGAATGAAAAACTTTTAATATTCTGAATGATTCATGTATTGAAAATTAGCAGTTACCTAGTACTTTAAATTTCAGATTATACCATTCTTATACAATTCATGGTTTTAAGATGGACTCACCGATTATTATTATTGCCAATCACAACCTTTTTCGTAACAGCATTTTCTTAAAATACAGTTCGCTCTTAATTATAGTAAGTCACTTTCAAATGTAAAACAATAAAGACGCATTATGACGTAAATTCATTGTGAATAATTCTGTTTTCTGTGTGGCAATTGCGTGCGCATACATGCACAAATAAGAGCTATCTCACGTAATTACACACGATTTTAAAATGACTTGGCAATATTAGAAATTAAAACTGTTTTGTAAGTTCACCTTGCACTAAAAATAAAAACGCGGGAACTAGAACTCATTTTTAGATGACGACCCTTTGTATTGTTATATGTACAATTATAAGCTTAAAATTCTTAACTTTGTTACAGGTTTGCCAGACTGTGGTCGAAGAGCAATGAACGATAGTAATCGTTACAGCGGTAATGTCCACTAGTATAAATTGTGGAAAAAGACGAAAGAAAGAAAATTTTGATTTTTATTTGTTAACAAGTAGTTAAGATAATTCCGTAATAAACATTGCTTTCAATTTGAACAAAATGAGTACACTTTTTGATCTATTTTATTTTTGCAACATTATCTCTGGTTACGAGCAAAAGATGCGCACTAGAAACAAATTGATGAAGTTCAAAAAAATCAAAAAAATTTAACTTGTCAAAGTAAACATAGATAACGAAATATGACAAGAAAAAAAATATTAACAATGGCCAAACTATTTCTGTATTAAGATAATCTTCGTTTCCTTATATTGAAATCATTTATAAAAAATTATGTTTTACAAAAACATTTTTCATTCAGTAAACTAAAAAAGGCCAAACTGTAAAAAATTTAAAATACATTTAGTGTGATAACTTTTCTATTTTCAAATTATTTTATCTGACATACTTATTTCCACACGAGTAACAGAAATTGATGAATCATTTTCATATAGTGTTTAATGTACCAAAAAAACTAAAGGAAAATCCGGAATCTTTATTATCGACAATAATACTAAATTATCAACAAAATTTTATAAAATGTCACTTAACCTTTAGAAATAAAAGACAGATCAAACATATTCTTATAAAAATGCAAAAGTGTGTTTTTGATACATTTGTAAAAAATATGTAAATCTTTTCTAATAATTATCGATTTTTTAACCTCTTTTTCAAATTTATTTTTCAATAATTTTATTATTATTCTTTTCAAGATTTCAAATATTGTAAATAAGTAATTGCATTTAGTCCTATGCAAAAGTCCTTTTTATGGTTATGCATCAAAATACGTGGTCAACTCATCCTCACCTGCTCAGGGGAAAGACGCCCCACATTTAGGGAATTAGAACCTCATTTTTTTTATAGGAAAATAAATTAAACCAGTGTGTAAAATTACTATTATATACTATTTACATACTACATTTCATCCCTCATAATTGTTATTCTTTTAAATATTTATTGTGATGAGGTTGAAATATTGCAATACCTTGTTTTGCTTTTTATTGCTTTTTTTAAGTGAATTTACGGACAAAGATATTTTGGCTGTCCAAGAAACTTGTGATCGAGAATCACTATCTAATCTGTTTTTCATATATACTTATTTGTTAGCATGCCATTTTTTTCTAAAATGTTAAAATAATAGTGACTGTAATACGGAGACTCACTTGCTAGCGATTGTGTTAGCTACTCCTAACAGATAAGTCAAATTTCCTAACTTACGCAATTCTAATAAACCAAATATTCGGAAGAAAGTAAGAAGTATCTAGGAACGTTCTAACTTAAAATTATTTGCAAAAATTTTAAAGGTTTAAGTTGTATGATATAGTGTAAAAAACAAAATCATGACAGCTAAATATTTTCAACCCTAAAATAACTATAAAACTGAAACTTCATTGTTATTTATGCAAAAATATTCCAATCACTTCCTGTAATAATTTTCCTTATATCTACATTTTTCAGTTTCTTGTGATCTTGATTCTTTAACTATCATTCAATTACAGGTTTTTTCATTATCAAATTATCTTTTCCAGGTTTACTTGTATGTCACGGTTTGCAATAATTTTCCGTTTATTTTTTTTTATATGGCATTTATAACTTAAAATGTTTATGCTCTTCTCTTTAATTTTAATGAAATTATTTGGTATAATTACCCGTACTAGAATTTTAAAATTATATACAAATATAATAACATACAAATATTCACATATGTAATATCTATAGTATATTTATTTCGAATCTATTCGTGATTTTAGCTGTATGAGCCAAGTTGTGTTGGCTGTATAAATTATATGGACTTGTCAGTCAGCTTTACACAGTAAACTGATTTTTTAGTATTGAATGAGATTCAGTTTCCTAGATTCTGCAATTGTTTAAGCATTTGAAATCCCGAATTCTGAACAAATTTTGATCTAAAGTAAACTCACTAAAGTATAATACTTAAATATATTTTTTTAAATATTGTTTAAACACTGAATGAATAAAAAATAATCAGCACTTTTATTAAAGGTGCAAATAAAAAACCATATCATGACCTTATTCACAAAAAGCATCTTTCAACAAAGATATAAAACATACAACTTGATTTCATCATTTTGAACAAAATATGCATATAGTTGTGTTTACCTATTAATTTAATTATCGAGAACTTAAAAGATTCTATACTGTTTTCTCGAAAAGTATTAATAACGCTGTCTTGGATAGCAAATATAAATCCTTTCGTCTCCGGGTATATATTAGAACGTTTTAACCATGCATGTGAAGCTTTAATATCAATTTCTGGTTGTTCTAGTTCCTGGAAAAAGCTTCCATGTAGAGACTTTTCATTTATATTTGTGATTATGTTATTCATACCAATTTTCCGAGTATTAGAAACCACGTAATTATTATTGTTATTAGTAACCCCTTTATATCTTTTTTATATTTCTATATTTTCTAATATATGTGGAAAAAAAACATAGCAACTCATTATTAAAACAATAATAGAATATTTGTCAAAAATATATATGAATTTTAAATTTTGTATGAGTTAAATTATTTCTACTAACCAATAAAATTCTTAAGTTTACAGTTAAAATAAGATGCGATCAAAAATAAAATATCTCTAGTTACCTCTTGATGCGACAAGTTTTTTCCCAGTGTGTCGTAGATAGATTCGCCTGTCAACCCAAAATTACCGTACAAATGACAGATTACAATGAAACACAGACCTGACACTGTTAGCTCTGACAAGTGTTCCAAAACATTGTTAGTAGTCTAATACATTTCTAATTACAATTTGAAGCAACAATAGTAGTCTAATATGTGTAATGTTCTAACTCAGATTATTATGCCTAGTTTTCTTGGTCATTTTCCTATGTTCTATGCATTTTTTTTCAACAAA